>BQNB010005149.1:52935-103634 GCA_026074375.1 Tanacetum coccineum
GGGTGAAAATGATGCTATGAGTATTAAATGTTTTAGTTACTGTGATAATGTGTTTTAAATGAGGCATGGGCTATACGAGACTATTGTATGTTATGTGTTACTTGCTAATGTGATATAGATTATTGTACTTGAGCGTGACCGTCTCAAGGCATTGGTGGATTGTTAGTAGTGAGTGTAACCGTCTCATTGTTGTGGATTGTTAGTAGTGAGCGTGACCGCAGAACCGCAAAGAACCGACCCGGAATCGAAAGAACAGAGAACCGAAAAATGCATATTTTAAGAACCGAGAACTGGACCGAAGTGCATGTTTCGGTTCCCTTCGGTTCTCGGGTTCAGTTCTTACCCGATTGGAACCGAAATTTTCAAAAAAAAATCCAAAAACTCTATTTGTGTTTAAACTTGTTTGTGGTTAAACAAAGTTCTTGACCTTAAATGGCTAAAATATGTTATCCTTTTATACAATTTGTGTGTCTTCGTATTTAATCACATCCTTTGTATCTATATATGGTTTTGCAATACAAAATGGTGATGTGACCTGTACCTTAAAAACAAGGAACTTATGGGTAGAATAAAATAGGTGGCAAATGAAGATCAGAATTAGCTTATGCGTTAATGTAATTGTTATAAAGAAATATAAACACGAAGTTGCAACAAAGATAAGTATCACGTAAAAAAACCAAATATCTAATAAAAATCCCATATATTTGAAGTCGGGCGGTTCTTCGATTCCGGAACCGAGAACCGCAGAACTGAACCAAACCGAACCGAGAACCGAACCGCAGTTCTAAAATTCGGTTCGGTTTAGTTCAGAACCGCGGTTCTCGGTACATATGCTCACCCCTAATTTGGGTACTTTTGTTGGTGATATTTGGGGTTTTTAAGATTTTCAAGCATCCTTGTCGAGTTTGTGTTTTTCTATCTCATCCGTATCGATTGTAAGTAAATATTTGAACCCGTCTTCTCCATTTCTTTGTTCCGTTCGTACGTGGCATATGGGTATGGTTAACCAAGTGTTTGTGTCGTTTTTATGAAAACTAATAAAATGGTTTTGTGAAATATTGAAAAAGGTGGAAACTTTATATTTAAATAACATGTTTTTGATATACTAGTTAGGTTAGAATGATCTTAGAAGTGTGGCGATGGGATTAAGAGAATATTTGAGGTGGTGTTGTTGTTGGAAAGTAGTCGTGAATGGTGATAAGCTAGACCAGGCACTATGAGGAGTTGTGGTTTAGTTTTGAAGCGTTTGCGGATTAATGAGTTGCTGTCCGAACTTTGCGTGTAGGTTTTAGACGACTAAAAAGCGTTTTGAACAACAAAGGAAGCAACTTTAAGATAACTCGTTTCAAGTAGATAGTTTTTCATATAAAGAACGTCGATGTAGGCCTTGTAACGAAGGAGTTACGGTCAAATGAAGTTGGAAAGGTTTTCGGCAAAAGCTGTCATTTTGACTTTCTGTGCAGAATCAAAATCGGGTGATTTGACCCCTTTCGAGTCCGTTTTAGCTTTCATGTAAAACACAAAAGTTGTCCGAAACGATGCAATACTAAAGGTATCACTTGGTTTTTAAGCTTAAAAGTGCAAGATGAGAGAGATAGCCTGAGTCAAAGTTAGATAAAAATTTTCGGAAAAAGTCAAAGGTATGGCGCTGTTTGGAAACTAAAAATGGGATTTTAGGCGTTTTCGAGTCCGTTTGAGCCGTAAAAACATTAGCGAAAGCTATTGGATCTTCATTAAATGGTTAGGACGCGTTAATAAGTTTTCAAAAACTATTTTCGAAAACGTTTGGACTTTATAAAAATGAAAGGTCTTTAAATAAATACACTAATGGATTAAAAACAGGACGATGGCGTTTAGGTCTTACTTAGTGCGTTTCGTTGTAGGATTGGACTTAACAAATGTTTGAGGACGGTATTAACCTCCGGGAATTCTGAACTTTCCTAAGATAGTTATTTTCCAAAATTAGAAAGTTTCCAAAAATAGTAAGTTTTCTTCGAATTGTCGTAAATAAACTAAAAATATTTTTTTTCGTAGAGTCACGTTTTTATTAACAGAACTAAGACATAAACACACGGGGATTCCATGAGTTCTATAAATGATTTTTATGTCGTTCGTATATATACTTTCCCTAAGTCGCGTCGTTTTTTTAGGTCGCGATTAGAACTTCTTGATTTCCGTGCTTCATCCGTTGACTTTATCTTTGCTCACCACTGCTTAAGGTGAGTTCATAGCCCCATATTTTTACTGTTTTACAATCACTTTATTACGTTGGCGGTGAGAACATTGTTTGCTTTTAAAATTGGACACAAGTACTTTGTGTTATTCTTTTATGTTTACGTGTTGCCTAAGTAGCGTACAAACCACTAATGCCCGAAATACCATGAACCGTTAATTTCTTGACCGACCGTACTGGTTAAGTGAGCGCGAGTGTTATAAATAGATCTATTAGGGCTAATAACCCCCGTCTGGGTAAGTAACGCTTACTTGAATCGGAGGTACCGATCAAACGGATGTATATCATGTCGGATGTCGTTAGGTCTTTGGTTTGGGACACCTGTTAGGGCAAGCTTACATTTATAATACTACATGCTTATTGAGCCTCGGTGTCATGAGCTTAATGCTACATAAATGCTTTTGTGAAGTTGTATGTGTTACAGCAATTCACACGTTAGTGAATCTTGTGGTCCACGCTTACGTTTAAATTAGACCTATGAATTCACTAACTGTTGTTGACGTTTTAAGCAATGTTTTCAGGTGCTTAATTTGGATATTCCCTCAAGATGTTTTATGAAGTCTACGTGCTATATGTCTGCCCTAATTCAAGACTTCTGTTATTCATGCTCGTTGTCTATTTATCAAACTTATGTTAAGCTTCCGCAAACTTTGAATTTCTTTTGGGATAATGTGTAAAACTTATTATTTTATCAATGTAACGAGTATGATTTTCAGAACGTCTCCTTTAGTGGCCGTTCTTTATACTTTGCACTTGTGATATTCTTGATGGTCACGCCCCCGGCTACTAGTTCGACGGAACTCATTTTGGGGGTGTGACAGATCCATTCTTTAAAAAAAGTGAAGAATGGTGAGAATCACTAAATTAGACAAAAACATTCACGGTTCCATTCAACTTGAGAATCAAAACAAATCATGTGCGTGACACATGCTTCTCATTTTGAGGAAAAATAAAAAACCCTAACATATTTTTCACTCTAATTTCCAGATCATTACCAAAAAATTTGTGAATTTTTTCAGATTACGCTCATTTTCTTGACATGCATTTCAGTTCAATATATTTCTGCTTCAATCTTGCACCTGCGTCCATTGATATCAAGCGAAGATCATTCAAAATAAGAAAAGATAGAAACGTGATATAGAATACAAAACTCCAGCCCAATCCATTCCATGTACTTGAACAAAATTATATAAGCTAATGAAAACGTGATATTAAAAAAAGACAGAAACGTGATATTGATGGAGAGCAAAATCATAAAAAACAATGGAAACATTGTAGTGTTATTTTCCCATTCCATGTAATTTCATTTTTTTTCCAAACAAAAGAATTATTTTATGTCTTGTTTTCCTACGCTCATTCTTTGTTTATAATACTCTTTTACATTCATTCAATTCTCAAGTTTGTTTCTATTCTATATCATTCACTCGTACCAAACATCCAGTGTGTAATTAACAACATCACTTGCGAGCTTTTAGGTTACAACTTCGCTAAGTCAACCAAAAGATTATGCAGCCAAAACAATATAAGGGACCCAAAATCAATAAAACATCTTAGTACCAAATGATGCACAGCAGTACATGAATAAATTTTTAGTTAATTTTCACCCGTTGTACATATTTGTACACTAACTGTAGAAGACAACTCAATATTAAATAATCTTGTCTCCTAAAATAACTAATGTTCTACTTGACAGTATCATAAGATGTCTTCAAATTAGGATGAAATATGTAGAGATACTCCTTATTAGCAACAAAAAGGTTTTTCATAATATTGTTTTGAGGTAAAGGATGCCTTCTCATTACGTATAAAATCAACTACTCCCTCCGTCTCAAAATTATTGTCAACAGATAAAATAACACACAGTTTAAAAAAAATGCATTTATTACTGCTTTCTCTTTCTTACTTTTTAACAGAATAACAGTTTTACCCTTAGCTAATCTATACTTCTATATCTATACTTCTATACTACTATATAAAGCATTTATAATGTGGGACCCATTAAAAATTAAGATAAGGAGGTGCAATCTTGACCATCCATCTCATTTTAGGGAACCTGACATGTGTCACATTTTGATTAAAAAAACATCTTTATTTTCAAATTGAAATATCTTTTTATCAATTTAATTTTATTATTATCTAATTTCACCATATTTTTTACTCACCCTCTCTTCGACCCTTCAAAAGAGGTTGATTAAAGCAAATCCTAAAACGGCTAAAGCCGCTTGGGATGCCATTGAAACCATTTTCCAAGACAAAATAAACTCACCCGACACCATATCCCTTAAAAGGAGAATTAGGGTCATTCAAATGGAGACCAAATGATAATGGATTACTTTTCAAAGATCGAGGGCTATCCTCACCCTTCGTATGATTTAGGTTCGATATGTCTGATGACGATGTTGTCACATTACGCCATCAACGGCGCTTAAGTGTAAAATTTGGGAGTCTCGCTCAAATCATAGCATACAAGGATCCTTTCCCTGACTTGGCTACTGTTCGATCGATGGTGGCAACGGAGGAGCTGAGGCTTCGTTCTCGGTCTTCTGTACTCCCTACTGGCACTACTTCAAGTGCTCCTCAAGTGGTATGATGAAGTTCAAGTCGTAATCAAAACGGATGGAACAATCGAGACGGGGCAATCGTACAAATCACGTGAGGTGTGTCTAATTTTGCGTGGTTTTATCGTTGGGGCGATGCTTGTCGTTTCCTTCATGACTCCTCTTGTTCCTCAGGTACTCCTCGCAACAGTAATAATTCTACAACTCATGGCATCACTCAGGGGACTTTACCTATGCATGCTGGATCTCAATCTGGTGGGTTGAATGTATCACAACAACAGCAGCTTCTACAACTCTTACAAGCCCAAAATCCTTTGTGGCCCAATTTGGTTTCAATGGCTTATCAGGCCAATCTCGGCCCACAGCTCCACCAGGCTTCCAGTCTGGTCAACAGCCGACCCAACAAGCCTTCAGCCCACAACAACAGGCTCTTCTCTCGGGTACTGTACAAGGTTCGACTCCAGCAAATTGGTCATGCGACGCTTTTGCCTCAAGCGTTTAAATACATGCCTCTTCGGAATCCAACAGATGCAAATTGGAAATGGATACTGGTCGGTGTCCCTTCTCTAACTCTAATGCACTAATTAAGTACTCTTTTTAACTTCTTGCATGTATCCATCTGTCTTGTTGGTGACGGAAATCCATTACCAGTCACAATCAGGCCAGATCACTTTATCCTTACTACCTTACAACCTCTTCACATACAATAATGTACTCATACACCCAACATTGAAAAACTTTAATTCGGTCAGACAGTTCGTTAGAGATAATATTTGTTCCAATTGATTTGATTGAGTTTGGTTTTTCTGTTAAGATTACTGGGACCGTCAATTCTACTCCGATGTGTCAGCAACAGTGTTTCTTATCCGGTCACATCTCTGTCATATCCTCAAGCTTTTTTGGTCGGTCAGCAGACGTGGCACCAACGACTGGGTCATCCTGGAAGTGAAGTGTTACGCCATTTAGTTTCTAATAATCTGATTTCTTGTAATAAGACTAAGTCCATTGTGCTTTGTCATGCTTGTCAGCTTGGCATTGCACGTGCGCTTTCTTTTTCGCTTTCTGAAACAGTTGTTAAGTCTCCTTTTGACATTATTCACTCGGATTTGTGGACTTCTCCACTTTTGAGTGTTTCAGGCATTAAATACTATATTTTATTTTTAGATCATTTTTCGTATTACTTATGGGTGTATCCTCTTCGTAATAAGTCTGATGCATTGTCTAAATCATTCATTTCCGTTTTTTTTCTTTTTTTTTTTTTGTTTAGCTTTTTTTGGTTTAAAAAATCAGTTTTAGTGTGATATTAAATCCTTGCAATGTGATCATGGAGGTGAGTTTGACAACAATGCCTTACACCAATTATTTGCCACCAATGGTATTACCATTCGTTTCTCTTGTCCCAAAACATCTCAACAAAATGGCAAGTCGGAACCGACTTCGTTACGTACATATTACAACCTTCATCTGTACCTTATTATTGTCAAGCACACTTACCCCCATACCTTTTTGGGTTGAAGACCCTTCACATGGAGACACAATCTCTTAAACATTCTTCCTCCACTGCTGATTAAACATGAGATACCACATACCGTCTTTATATAGTACAACTCCTTATTATGCGATCTTAGTGTATTCGGTTGTTCTTTGTCTCCCATATGTTAACACCAATCTCTAACTCGAACCCCGTGTCTACTCCCTCGATTTTTCTGGCTTACCCCACCAATCACCGTGTTATCTGTGTCTTGACTTTTAACACGGTATAAAATCATTCTATCTCGTCTCGTGTCTTTTGATTGACAGTTTTTCCGTATGGATCTAGACTCCCGATGCCTCACCACCATATAATGTCAATTGACATCTGATTTCCTAAATTTAATACAAAAACATTATGCTCCATAATATGCCACCTGTTGGGTCTCCCCTGTTGCCGCGAGCTCGGAAACCCACATCTCCCTCTCCACAAACCTCTTCCACTTCCGCCCACTCCAACTGATATACAGCCAAACATTCAGGCCCCACTAATCACTGTTCCCACTTTACAGGCCCATCCTTCCGCCCTCTAATAACCCAACACCTATGAATATTCTTCCACCCACAAACAGTATACCACCCACTCCCTCCCCCGGTTCCCTCACCCGCTACCACTCAACCCAACCGCAATCCCGCTTCGACTCACTCCATGGTCACTCGTTACCGTGTTGGTACTAATCGTCCTACTCAACGATATACTTTATCTGTGTCAACTATTTCCCCTATTCCAAAGTCCTACAACCATGCTTTTCAAGACCCGCATTGGTATCAGTAGCATGCTTGATGAATATTATGCTCGTTAATTAAAATAATACCTTGGATTCTTGTGCTAACGACCATCAGACGCGAACATATGTTCATTTACTTATGGCTTTTTCCGCGCATAAATATATGCTGATGGCACTCTTAATTCGTTACAAGGCTCGCTTTGTTGCGAATGGCGCAGCACCAGCTTACTGTATTGATGATTGCATGAGATTTTTAGCCCAGTTGTTAAAACGGCAATATTCGTACGGTACTTAGCCTTGCTTCTTTCTCGACATTGGCCGGTTCCATCGCTTGATGTCTAGAATGCTTTTTTACATGGTCATTATCCTGAGATATGTTTACATGCAGCAGCCTCCTGGGTTTCGGGATTCACAACATCCTGATCATGTTTGTCTTTTACAGCGATCTCTATATGGGCTTAAGCAAGCCCCTCGGGCATGGTTTCAGAGATTTGCAGCATATGCTGCTCGAGTTGGTTTTAATTATCTGCATATGTGACACCGTCACTTTTTATTTACAGGCGGGGGGTCCGATACAGCTTTCTTGCTTTTGTATGTTGATGACAATATATTGATGCTTCTTCTCACTGTTTCTTCAGAGTATTATGACACTTTACATGCCGAGTTCTCTAATGACTGATTTGGGGTAACCGCTGGATTTATTTTTTGGTATTTCTGTGACTCGCAATACTTCGGGGATGGTTCTATCTCAACACGAAACAGTAGTATGCTCTTGAGCTTCTTGGAGCGTGCGTGGCATGCTCACTTGTAATCCTTTATCGTACTCCAGTTGACACGGATCTATGGCTTTATGCTGATGGTGATCTGTGGTCTGATACCACTTATATCGCCAGTCTCTGCGGGGCTTTCAGAATTTGATTTTCACTCGGCCTGCCTGGACTGATATAACTTTGCTGTATTTGATTAAACATGAGATGCCTAAACACTTGGTGACAAAATGAAGGTCATATCAGTGTATTTTGGACTCATCGATTATTATTGTAAGAATAGTTTCAGCGTAATTTCATTCATGATTCATCATCTTGAATCATGGCGTGTTGTAGCGTTCGTTGTTACATATATATTCCCCAACCTATTGAGACACAAAATGATGGTTGGTTATTCTCTTACAGATTTGTTATTCTGTTCACATATGCAAATTCAGCCAAATGTAGATTTAAATATTATTCCAAAGTTAAAAACAGAATAGGAATCAATTTCTTTTTAAAGTAATACATAACTTAAACAAATTGATAGTGATACATAACTTATTAAACAAGTGAAACGACAAAGAGAAAATTTTACACTTAAACAAACTGAAGTAATGGACAACAAATAATCGATAACAATTTCAGTAGTAACTATATTGATGGCATTGTATTATGACAAGTAGGGTTCATATTTGTGTATATAACCTGCGTGTATGTTTTGTTACGATATGAAGAATATAAATTTGGTATAATAAATATTTAGACTGCACATTAGCAATAAAAATATCTGAGAACACCACATAATCAATTTAAACGGTGACTAGTCATGCCATATCATCTAATTATGGTATGATGTCGGAACAAAAACCGAATGTACGTACGTATACGACTTTGTTATGTTTTAGAGTTCACGTATGATATTTGTACATTATAAAGAGTGTGTTGGTATTATATGGACTTAATGAACGAGCTTATAACTTAGAACATACGTACGCCAGACACACAAAATGTAGTGTGTAAGCATACTTGCTTACAATGTAAGTAAAATCATTAACAATACAGAATGAGCTACAATGTAAAAAGAGAAATGCTAGATTCACACCCATTTTACACATACAAATTCCACACTCATATGTGTCAAACAAATATAGGTAGTTGAAAAAAGAAAGAGAAAATTTGATAGAATGTGATTGGTGCAAGTTAAATGCCACATCAACATGTGAAAGTTTTTATGTGAGTTGTGAGTGGATGTAGCATTGCTCTATGTAGAGATACTCCTTATTAGCAACAAAAAGGTTTTTCATAATATTGTTTTGAGGTAAAGGATGGCTTCTCATTACGTATAAAATCAACTACTCCCCCGTCCCAAAATTATTGTCAACAGATAAAATAACACACAGTTTAAGAAAAATGCATTTATTACTGCTTTCTCTTTCTTACTTTTTAACAGAATGACAGTTTTACCCTTAGCTAATCTATACTTCTATATATATACTACTATATAAAACATTTATAATGTGGGACCCATTAAAAATTAAGATAAGGAGGTGCAATCTTGATCATCCATCTCATTTTAGAGAACCACATCATAAAGTGACACGTGTCACATTTTGATTAAAAAACACATTTATTTTCAAATTGAAGTATCTTTTTATCAATTTAATTTTATTATGATCTAATTTCACCGTATTTTTTAAAATTTTATGCTTTTTAATTTAACATTCATTTTGATATATTTTTATAATTTTGTTTTTTGCATTTTTAGTGGGTTTATTTTATGTTGATTTATATTTTTTACAACTTTAACCTTAATTAAATATAAACTTGATACATTAAAACTATATACTTTCAGAGAGAGTGTTGTCTTTTTACATGCGAGAATGATGATGTTAATATGGTGTTCCGGGAAAGCGACGGGAAACCCAAACGAACACATACATTCAAAGTGTTGTGAAACGAAATTACTAAGCAGATAGGAAATTGCGTAAATAGTTGAGTTAGTAAATTTTTTATTGCCGCCGCTATGCGCGGGTAGCCAACTAGTTAATTTAAAACTTCTTTAATGTTTGTAATAATAACCTTAAGTGAGGGTAATATGGTAAACTTAAACTAAATTCCCTATCTATTTTTGAAAGTCAACAGTTATTTTAGGACAACACGAAATAGAATAGTGGACAATATTTATCAAGTTTGTTATCAACTTGTTTTAGCTTAAACAAAGTAAGTGTTATCGAAAAAAAAAAATCTCCCGTAATCTAAGAATTCTTTATAAGCATCATCTGAACTTAAAAATGAAGAAAAAAAGCAATAACAAACACTTTGCAAGAACTCTTAATAAAACATTGGTTTTCATTTTAGGTTGAAAAGTTTGTTTTTTAACTCAAAAAAATAGTAAATATAGTACCCTTGAAACGATTGAGAGGCCTATGGCATCACACTATAAATATACTTAGTACCTGATGCATACATAAAACTAACTACCTGTCCCCTAAGGCACTACTTAAATTAACTTGAGCGCATTCAGAATGAAGTTCATAATAGGATACTGACCATCGCCTTTTATATGATCAGTTTTTCATAACAATACATAGATTCTAGCAATAATTTGGTACTTAAATAAATAACATCTAATCAAAGCTTAAAATGCAACTAATGTCCAAAACTCAAAACACTATCCAGTGCGGTAATGCACCTACTTTCTTATAGCTAATTGCTTCCTATACCATTATCTCTTTCATTAAAAGACCTAAACAATAATTACTTAATTATCAAACATAAACAATGGCCATAAAGTTATTGCTTTTTTCAAGTGGATTTTAGTAATAATTTATATTTTCCCAATGGACCATTAGTTTTGTTTATTCGAAACATGTTCACGTCTTGGTCACTGTTTGCTTATTAATACTACTAATATTTTTTGTAAAACTTTCTATAAGTTTGTTTTCTGTAAACTATATATAAATTTTGCTTTGGTCAATGAATTTCACAGCTTGGCATATAATCGAACACACACCTACCAACCTTACTTTGTTTTGCACAAACGCAAAACACATTCTATATAAACAGCCGCAAGCCAGGATCTCTGCGTATCATAAACATTTCGCACCCTTAATTAACACAACAATGCAAACCCTATGTGATAGAAACAAGCGGCCTCATGTGGTTTTCATACCAATGCCAGCACAAAGCCACATCAAGTGTATGCTAAAACTAGCTAGGCTACTGCACCGCAAGGGCCTTCACATAACATTTGTCAACACCGAGTCCAACCATAATCTCCTTCTTAAATCTGCTGGGTCACACGGGCTCAACGGGGCTCCTAGTTTTCAATTCAAAACAGTTCCAGATGGTCTTGCTCCAACATGGGACGGAGAACGTGAACCAATTAAAACCTTGAATCAGGTCTCCAAGTATCTTAGGACAAATTTCTTGGATTCGTTTCTAGATCTTGTAGCCAGACTCGATACTCCGGTCACTTGTATTATCTGTGATGGTGTCATGACTTTTACGAAAACCCCTTTGGCGGCTGAGAAACTTGGAGTCCCCATCATCCTTTTCTGGACATTTGCTGCTTGTGGCTTCATGGGGTTTTACCAGGCTAAAGCTCTAATGGAAAAAGGACTTGTCCCCCTTAAAGGTTAGATGATATCTATTTAGTCCCCCATATACCAAAACTTAAACGTTTCCGTGTTGAGGTTGCCCGGGGAGAGCGAGTGCTTAACCAAGTTATATATCTTCGTGACCGTTTCTGACCCTTTTCCTAGCCACCCTTGAATGTGTACCTAGTGAAGTTTGGACTACCTCCTGTGAGGAAGTCAGGGCCTTACCAAAACTTACTAAAGGTAAAAGAATCTAAATTTTACTTGGTGCTTTTCATTAATCAATCTTGTATTGTTTTTTTTTAACAGATGAAAGTTATTTGACAAATGGGTATCTTGACACCAAGATAGATGTGCCGGGAATGGGGGAGATCCGTTTAAAGGATCTACCAGAACATGTCTACGGCTTAAAACCTATGGCATGGGCATTAAAGTTCATGGTGGAAGCTGCACACATGGCTGATAAAGCTTCACACGTGATTATCCATACTTTTGACGAGTTAGAGGATAATCTAATCAAAGAGCTTAAGTCTATCTTTACTGATATCTACACGATCGGTCCTCTGCAGCTACTTCTTGACCAAAATAAAGAAACAGAAGCAAAGGAATTGAACTCCAATGGATATAGTTTATGGAAGGAAAAACCAGAGTGTGTCCACTGGCTCGAGTCAAAGGAACCAAACTCTGTGGTGTATGTCAACTTTGGAAGTCTGACTGTGATGTCATCACAAGACTTGCTAGAATTTGGTTGGGGACTTGTTAACAGCAACTATTATTTTCTTTTTATAATAAGGGATGATCTAGTTGGCGGGCGGTCAGCAGTTCTGCCACAAGAACTCGAGGAGGCGATTAAAAGAAAAGGACTAATTGCAAGCTGGTGTTCACAGGAAGAGGTCTTGGCCCATCCTTCAGTTGGTGGGTTCTTGACTCATGGTGGGTGGGGTTCGGTCATTGAGAGCTTGTCGGCTGGGGTTCCCATGATTTGTTGGCCATTTTCGGGTGACCAACGGACTAATTGTAGACAAATGTGCAAAGAATGGGAGGTTGGCATGGAGATTGGGAGAAATGTGAAGAGGGGTGAAGTGGAAAAGCTTGTACGAGAGTTAATGGAAGGTGTAGAGGGTAGGAAAATGAGAAACAAGGCTATGGATTGGAAGAAATTGGCAGAAATTGCAACAGGTCCTAACGGCTCATCTTCTCAAAATATTGAGAAACTTGTGAATAAGATTAGTAAGTTTTCAAGAAACATGCATATCTTTTCTAAATATTAAATAAATTAGCAGGATATCTGTACATTACGACGACGGGTTTCCTGAAAATAAATTTTTCCTGGATTATATGTTACACGTGACTTCAACATTCACCAGATTAATTTTATATGAACTTTAGGAAAGTCATAGAGCTATATATTTTCTTCGTTATTATTGCGCACATCGTATTGGTGTTGCTTATAGTATGGCAACTAAAAGTTAACGGAAAGGGTTTTGATTTGGGCATTTGGAATAACGTAAAGAAAAAAGTTGGGTGTTATAATGGTTAAGGTTTTTTTTTCTAGTATGCAATTATAATTTTCTTGTTACATGTTTTGTTTAGTGAATGTTACAAGTTGAGATTGTAGCACATAAATTTTAGTACTTCAATGGTTGTTAGTTTGTTACAACTTTAATACATAAAATGGTATGATCCTCAAAGAACCCTATCAACTCAAAACATAAAGACCCATTCTAACCATTGATATTATTTCAATTCAATGATTGTTAGACCTTATACCAAAACTTTCATATATATAACCAAAAAATATCTTCTATTACTCTTTTTCACTACTAACTTTTGTCCTCCTAAAAATATTCACCTCGTCTTCTCTTACAAAACACCCTGGAAATAAAAAAAACCACGGAAAAATTAAAAACACGCCAGAACTCCATCGATCACGGGGAAAACACAAAATCATTGACGATTATTGGAATTCACCACACATCACCGTCGACTTGACCTAAATTAGATTGGTGTTTGTTAAAATGGTTGAAATCAATTAACATACAAAAACCAATCGATATGCAAAAAAACAGGTTTTGAATTTGATGAATGTGCTTTGAACCGGATATAGAAAAATGATTTACAGAAGTTGCTGAGCCAGATGTTGCTTGTAGAAATAATTTGCAGGTTAAATCACACTAGATTCTGTTGCTGTTAGTGGTTTTGTTGTATGAAAAATTGTAAATCAGGTGTGATTTTCTTTTTGTTGTTGTAAACTGAATATAAGACTGTTTTGATATAGAAAGGAGCAAATCACACGTGATTATGCTATTTTAGTGTTCTGTTATGAAAAAATTTCAATCACGTGTGATTTGCTCCTTGTTGTTGTAAAGTAAATCAAATAAGACTATTTCAAACTAGAAAAGGGAAAATGACACGTGATTCTGGTGTTCCAGTGTTTTGTTATGAGAAAATGTAAATCATATGTGATTTGCTCTTTGTTGTTATAGACTGAACCAAATTTGAATGAATTTTGATCTATGAAGGAGTAAATCACATGTGATTCAGTTGTTTAATTATCTTAAATCACATGTGATTTAGTTACTCAAGAAGATAACGTAGATGCAGTTCTCGGTAAAATCACACATGATTCTGTTTTGTTTTGTTTATTTTATAAAAGTAATCAATCACGTGTGATTTTCATAAATCACATGTGATTTGTATAATTCACATGTGATTTCTACATAAAATAAATCTGAAAATTAGTTCTTTATTTCCTATGTTGTTATGTGGTACTATGTGTTGTATTTGCAGAACCTGAAGAAATTGAATGTAAAAATCCGTCACGGGCTCGAGACAAATGTGGTGTCAAAGTAAGATGATAGAAGAATAGAAGAAAAATCACTTGAAGTTAAAGTGGAGCCTGAAAAAAATGTCAACATTATCGAAAAAGACTAATTTGCATACAAAAAAAACTTGTTCGTTAAATTCAAAGAAAAAGAGAAATATGACATTGATTGGTGTTTGAAAACTTTTGTTTCAAATTTACTTTTCATTTTGCTTTATAGTTTCTTTAATTTAGTTCACACATTGTTAATTGAATATATGTAGTTCTCTTTTACTTGAATGCGTTGAATTCTCTTGTTATTGAATGTTATATTCTTTGTTATTTATATTATGTTTGAATTTAAGACACAACACAATGCTTGAAATTCATAAAAATGTACAGAATACAAACTATGTGACGTGTAATATACATATTGTAAACTCAAGTATAAAAGTAATCCAAAATTTCAAACAAACCCTCAATTCAAAAACCCTAATTGATGAACATCTTCTAACAAAGATGACTTTCAAACTCCACAAATTAACAATCTAAATTCCTTTTTCCCTTTTGTTTGAATCTTGTTATAACCCCTGAAATTGGGATTAATCATTGATTGATTAATCTCATATCGAGCGTGTTAGGCGGGTTTCTCATCTTGGGTTTTTGTAATTTAGATTTGTTATTCTTTCCTCTTTTTATCACTTGACTCCGTTTCCGTTTCCAGTTTAATCTCGCTGTCATGAAACCCTGATCTATTTTTCTTTTCAATCTCTTTTATGTATCTTTGGATCTCCCTTCATCCAAAGAGTTCTAATGGGGAGTGTACATCCAAAGAGGACGAGTTAAATCTGATTTCTATTCTCCATTTATGTTACAAATTTCTGGAAAATTTTTCTGCAAAAGAGCTATTTCAATCATGTAAACAATACGGACATGTTGTTGATTCGTTTATCCCTCGGAAAGGATGAAAGAAGGTAACGTTTTGTTTTTTTACGTTTGTTTTTCAAAGTGTTTAATGCTTGATCGCTTGGTGAAACAATTTATGCACCATTGGGTGGGTCAATTCAAGCTTCACGGTAATAAGGCTAAGGTTTCTAAGAGCACTTTTGAAACATGGGTCAAAGGGGCAGATCATAGAAGGTTGCTAATTCGCTCGTCCTAATAGTGGGGATTTCTGGGAGTTCATATTCATATGTTAATGCGGTAAAAAAATCCTTAAGTCGGTTGTTATGACTCCCCTGCCATTCTTCTTGACGAAGATTGTTGCGCTCTCCAAAGACTTATCTTTTCCTTATGGGTAGTGGTTTTAAAGAATTTGCGTCCCTACAATCTCAAGAAAGATCTTATGAACGAAGGTTTCGTGGACTTGAATGTAAGTTACTTGAGGGAATTGTGGTTCTCTTTAGAATTTTTCTCTGTGAATCGAAAAGTCGGCATTCGCGTAATGTTGGGTAGTTAGCTCTTGGTTCTCGGGAAATTCGCGGTTCTTTCGATATCAAGCCTGATGTCGCATTGTGTGGGTAGAAATTGAAGGTGTATGTTCCATTGAAACTATGGACTTTGAAACACTTCAAAAGAATTGGTCAACAGGTGGGGGAACTTATCTGCATACTATGACTATAGATTGGAATTGTTTCCAATCGAAACGATTTTGTTTGTTCACTAGTCAATCTCAATTTTTATGAATAACCACTTCAGATCATTTTTTGTGAAAAGTGTATTGGATTCGTGTAAGGAGTCCCTGGTTGGACCCTGACCTGGGAGGACTCGGTATGAGGAGGAATTTATCTGATGCGATTCATTAGAAGAAGGAATGAAAGAAACCTTGAATCTGAGTTATGACTTGTAGCAATCGTTCGGTGTTCCAGATATGGTTTTTGAAAATGATGGTGGTTCAAAAAATGGACTCATTATCTGTGGATCCCTTTGGCTATACCTTTGCTTAACAAAAAAGACAAAGGTTCAAAAACATATGGATAGTTTACAAATTCTGTTCCCAAATTTCCACGGTTTCTACACCTTATATACGAACAATGGATGATACTAGGGGATTAAGAAGTCTGTAAATGATTTTGAGAGAAGAAGCTCAAAGAGTCGATGGAGATTCTAACAATTCCAACCTCAAAGAAATTGTAGATGAATTCGCATGTTTTGGTCGTTTTAAGAAATTAGTGGCACCGAGTTTAGGGGGCTCATTTATGTGTCTTATGGAGGAAGTGGTGAAAGTTGGCCAAACAATGGGCTATAACATGGATGGGGTGATTAACAATCTGTCCGATATCATTGAATCTCAAGAGCGTCGATTGTAGATCGATGCATTTTTGTCCCTTAATATACAAGGCCTCGCTCAAAAGGCCAAAAAAGATTGGGCAAAGGAGTTATGTGTGAAGAATAAGGTGAATTTTCTAGGCGTTTCAAGGAATAAAGGATGGTGGTGATTGGTTTTTTTTCAGTAAGTTTTTTTACTTTCTCAGTGTTCGTCGTGTGTTGGGTAATTCGTCTTTTGAGCTTCTTCATAGTATTTCGGTAGCATTCAGGTGGAATCGTTGTTGTGTTTGGAATCCAAAACATTTTTTGTAAAAAGCTTCACTATTTTGGGTTTTTTTTTTTTATCATTATTAGGGGTGTTTGGTTATTGAACGTATTGAATAATGATTTATTGCGGTCTATGCTCCTCATGTATCCGCGTGATAAACGTATGCTTTGGGACTACCTTGGCGCCTGTTATTATTCAGTGGCAAGGAGGAGGTTGTGATTATGGGGACTTCAATGAGGTTAGCGTCAAATCAGACAGGTTTGGTACTAATTTTAATGTTATTGGGTGCTGCAATATTTTTAATTCTTTTATTATTTTACACGGGTCTTGACGACAGTTCATCTTGGATGGGCTCAGTGGCTTTTCACTTGGTGCCATAAGTCTTGCGTACAAATTGAGCAGTTAGATAGATTTTTTGTATTAACCAATTTGCTAAATATTTTCCCTCACATTAGCGCTATCACTTTGGACAGATTCTTCATACGTTCACAAGAACGATTTCTTCTTCAGATGAGTCAGGCCCATGATTATGGTCTGGTTCCCTTTCGATTCTTTCACCATATTGATTCATCTCGAGGGATTTAATTATTTAGTCACTTCAACTATGGAATTATGCCCCTTCTGTTGGACTCTAATGGAATGCGTTTAACTTGGCGGGGTAATTGAAATTCTTAAAGCTCACTATCAAGATTTGGATTAATGATAAACAAATGTGAAACAGTTTCTACTATTGCAAATCTTAAGAATGAGTTGTACCAGTTTAGATGCGGTTATTGACAAAGGTACATGTACTGAGCGTAGAAGCGGAAAAAAGTATGGGGTGTTGGCTGCCTCTTGGGTACATTGATCATATTATTCAATGGATTTGGCTCAAAGGCCAAGATCAATATGGTCATCGAAGGCGATGATAAAAACTCAATTTTTTTCCGAATTTTGAATAAACAGTTATGTCAAATGAACATCTGGGTATTACGATGATTGGCGTTTGGAAGGAAGAGCCCCTATAATGATGTCTAAACAAGAATTTCTTTCTCATTTTCAGGAATAGATTCGCTAAACCTTCGAGACGGCATCATTTTCGTGCCAATATTGATATGAGATTTCGAAAACTATTTCGAAGATCAAAGTCAGACTTGGCGAGATAGTTTCTAAACAGGAGATTAAAAGGGAATGTTTCGGGGTGTGGCACAGACAAATCCCGGCGCCTGCGGCGTTTTCTTTTGGCTTTTATAGGCATTTTTGGTCTGTTATTGAGCACGATGTTTATATGGCTGTAAATCATTTCTTCATTCATGGAGAAATTCCTCCTGGTTGTAACTCATCATTTATAGCTTTGATCCCAAAAGTCCTGGACGCTCACTTGGTCAAGGACTTTAGACCTATTAGCTTCATTGGAAGTATCTACAAGATCCACTTGCAAAAGATTTTGTCTAACAGGCTTGTTAATGTTTTGGGGGACATTGTTAATGAAGTGCAATCTGCGTTTATCGCGACAGACAATTGTTTAGACGGACCCGTTTCATTCTTATGAGATTACTCAGTGGTGTACAAAAGAAGAAGAAACTGCTAATTTTTAAGGTTGGATATTGAAAAGGGCCTTCGATTCGATTAGATGGGATTTTTTAGATGATGTTCTTAAAGAGTTCGGTTTCAGGTGTAAATGGCATAACTGGATTCAAAGTTGCCTAACTTCTTCTAAGGGTTCTATTCTTGTCAATGGATGTCCTACGAATGAGTTCCAATTCTATAAAGGGTTGAAACAAGGCGATCCTTTATCCCCCTTCCTCTTTATCCTCGTGATGGAGAGCCTTCATTTATCTTTTCAAAGGATCGTAAACGCGGGGATGTTTAAAGGTATTGTGTTAGATCAATCTTTATGTCTTTCGCATATGTTCTATGCGGATGATGCTATTTTCTTAGGGGAGTGATGTTCAGTGAAGTGACGGTAATATCTACACTTTATTCACATTCTTGAAATGATTTTTTCAAAGGCTTGGGGCCTTAGATTAACTTGAACAAAAGTAAGATAATGGGGATTAATGTGGAAAGTGCTCAGGTCATCCAAGCCAGGCCTGCATAGCTAGGATGTATCCGTCTTAGGTCTTTCTACTATCTTGGGACTAGAGTGAGGTTATATGACACGTGTTCAAGCATGCAGAGGATAGTTGAAAAAGTGAAGTCTCGGCTTTCCAAATGGATATCCAAAACTTTATATATTGTTGGTCGTTTAACTTGTTGAAATCGGTTTTAGCGATCTTTTTACAGCTTTCACATGTCTATTTTCAAAGTTCCTTCAAAGGTTGCTTTATATCTTGGTCGATTGACCTAAAATTAAGATTTGTGATTTGTTAAAAATGGTTGAAAATCAATTAATCATACAAAAACAAATCGATATGCAAAAACAGGTTGTTGAATTGAAGAATGTGCTTGAACCGGATCTAGAAAATGATTTACCAGAAGTTGCAGATCCAGAAGTTGTTGTAGAAAAAATTGCAGGTAAAATCACACGTGATTCTGTTGCTGTAGTGTTTTGTTATGAAAAAATGTAAATCAGGTGTGATTTTCTTTTTGTTGTTGTAAACTGAATATGAGACTGTTTTGATATAGAAAGGAGCAAATCACACGTGATTCTGCTATTTTAGTGTTCTGTTATGAAAAAATTTCAATCACGTGTGATTTGCTCCTTGTTGTTGTAAAGTAAATCAAATAAGACTATTTCGAAATAGAAAAGGGAAAATGACACGTGATTCTGGTATTCCAGTGTTTTGTTATGAGAAAATGTAAATCATATGTGATTTGCTCTTTGTTGTTATAGACTGAACCAAATTTGAATGAATTTTGATCTATGAAGGAGTAAATCACATGTGATTCAGTTGTTTGATCATCTTAAATCACATGTGATTTAGTTACTCAAGAAGATAACGTAGATGCAGTTCTCGGTAAAATCACACATGATTCTGTTTTGTTTTGTTTATTTTATAAAAGTAATCAATCACGTGTGATTTTCATAAATCACATGTGATTTGTATAAATCACATGTGATTTCTACATAAAATAAATCTGAAAATTAGTTCTTTATTTCCTATGTTGTTATGTGGTACTATGTGTTGTATTTGAAGAACCTGAAGAAATTGAATGTAAAAATCCGTCACGGGCTCGAGACAAATGTGGTGTCAAAGTAAGATGATGGAAGAATGGAAGAAAAATCACTTGAAGTTAAAGTGGAGCCTGAAAAAAATGTCAACATTATCGAAAAAGACTAATTTGCATACCAAAAAAACTTGTTCGTTAAATTCAAAGAAAAAGAGAAATATGACATTGATTGGTGTTTGAAAACTTTTGTTTCAAATTTACTTTTCATTTTGCTTTATAGTTTCTTTAATTTAGTTCACACATTGTTAATTGAATATATGTAGTTCTCTTTTACTTGAATGCGTTGAATTCTCTTGTTATTGAATGTTATATTATTTGTTATTTATATTATGTTTAAATTTAAGACACAACACAATGCTTGAAATTCATAAAAATGTACAGAATACAAACTATGTGACGTGTAATATACATATTGTAAACTCAAGTATAAAAGTAATCCAAATCACATGTAATTCATGCTTAAATCACATGTGATTCATGTATAAATCATACTACATCCGTTCCAAAATAAGTGTCCAGTTTAACTTTTCAGAGTCAAACTGGTTCAACTTTGATCTTAACTATTTTTGTGTGTGTTATATAATATTTGATGCAAAATATATGAATAGATTGGGTTTTAAGTGTATTTTTCATTGGTATAATTTTCATCAAGTAATATATAACACAAATACAAATATTTAAGGTCAAAGTTGAACCAGTTTGACTCTAAAAAGTCAAACTGGACACTTATTTTGGGACGGAAGAAGTATGTGATTTACCTCAAAAACATGTAAATTACCTTTATGAATAAGTAAGAAACTAAAACAATTATAATAACAAAATTGTTCCAATGAATACATGTGATGCAACTTTCAATACTTCACACAAAAATAATTAGAAACATCCACATACTTGTTCAAAAACACATTAAGAATCTACCATAGATAAATTAATAAAATCCAAGTGTTAAAACTTGACCAAAAAAACAAAACACTATAAGACACAGTCACACAACCTTAGACATATTTTTTGCAATTACGACTGACATTACTTAATCGAGTTCACATTGATCTCTGTTGTTTAATGATTAAACAATTAAGCGAAGCCTCAATTCTTCATCAAACTGCTTAGCCAATTTAAACATCCTCTCTCGCATGCACATTCAACTCTTTTAACAGTATCTTCGTAGCGTACTTGAACCTCAAACGCTTCAACATGTTAAACTGAATATCTGACTCAACACAAAGACCACATTCCCATATTATTGACATCTTTGAATCAACTTTTTATGATTACTCTGTAGTCAATTAAAATATGATAAATTTAACTGTTAAATAAAACTCAGTACAAATCACATGTAATTTTGTACGAATCACATGTAATTTTAGACAAACATTTTGTTGTGTTTTGTTATGGGAAAATGTAAATCAAGTGTGATTTTGTTGTTGTTATAAACAAAATCACTTGTGATTCCGCTTTGATCTAGAAATGACAATGGTAAACTATTAGGTTTGTTACTTGAAAGCAAGGTTGAAAAAAATCATGAATCGTTAGCCGGGCGGTCGATCACCTTGTAGATTGTAATCGGTCAAGGCGGGATTAATCGACGATTAATCGGATTGGCATTTTTGGTAAAATTTAGGTATTTTCGGCAAGTCTTATGTATTTTCGTCGAGTTTTAGATATTATTGGAAAGTTTTAAAAAAAATAACTTGTAATAGATTTAAACAGTTAATATAAGTAATCAAAACAAGTTTACGGTGAGTTTTAGGTACTTTCGGCAAGATTCGAAGGTTTCCAGCAAGTTTGACCACCGTTGATCGTTGTTGACCACGGTTGACCTATTTGTTTGACCCTATTACATTAATTGGCAATGTTGGTGGCCTTGTAGCGTCTAATCGGCGATTAATCGCCCTTGTAGACTTTGTTTTGCAACACTGCTTGAAAGTATGAACTATTAATTTGCTGTGAGATTCTTTTATCAGAATCACATGTGATTCGTATGTGAATCACATGTGATCCATGTAGACTCGCATATGTTCCATGTACAGGATCACCTAGAATGAATGGAAGAGAAAAAGCACTTCAAGTAATGTTCTCTTTGATGATATTGTTTCTCGTTCTTTTAATTGGTGTTCAGCTAGATGTAAAAACTTGTTTAGTTGGGATAGCTGGCTTCAGCACCCGTATTTGATTCCTTTGTAATGTTGCTCTAGTTTCTTGCTAGAGGGTTCTAATAAAGTTGCCGTTCAAAAAAAACATACAAAAATATGTTTGCTAATCAAAAGGCAAAGAGAAATATGACACTGATAGACGCTTGAAAACTTTTTATTTGAATTTGTTTTTCATTTTCTTTAAAATTTCTGCAATATTATATACGAATTGCTTACTGAGTTTATGGAACTGTCATTTTCCTGAATACATAACTTTTTACAGAATGCTTAACTATGGTATTTGTATTATGTTTGAATGTAAGACACAAGAGCGTACTCAACAATTTTATAAAATGTACCGAAAACAAAACATGTGATTTGTAACACGTATGTTATCAAATCAAGTATAAATCGCATGAAAATCACATGTGATTCGTGTTTAAATCACATGTGACTCGTGTTTAAATCACATGTGATTTATACATAAAACAAATCTAAAAAATAGTTCCTTATTTCCTATGTTGTTATATGGTATTATGTGTTTGTATTTGCATAACCTGAAGAAATTTTATGTAAAAATCCGTCACGGGCTCGAGACAAATGTGGTGTGAAAGGAAGATGATGGAAAAATGGAAGAAAAATCACTTGAAGTCAAAGTGGAGCCGAAAAAGAAATGTCAACATTGTCGAAAAAGATTAATTTGCATACCAAAAAAACTTGTTCGTTAAATTAAAAGGAAAAGAGAAATATGACATTGATATTTGTTTGAAAATTGTTGTTTTAAATGTACTTTTCATTTTTCTTTACACTTTCTTTAAATTATTTTACACATTGTTAATTGAATATATGGAATGCACTTTTACTTGAATATATTGAATTCTCTTGTTATTGAATGCTACATTCTTTGTTATTTATATTATGTTTGAGTTTAAGACACAACACAATACTCAAAATTCATAAAAATGTACAGAATACAAACCAGGTGATGCGTAATAAACATATTTGTCACAACCCGTAATTTTCCGTTTAGTATTATACCTGTTTTTCGTCCAATAATTTAAATTTTATGGAACCATGTGCTATTTATACGTTTAACCGGGAAGTTTCCCCGCTATTTTTATGAGAAATGTCTCCGGGTATGAACCGGGACGCCTAACGTTGTAGTATTTTGGCAATAGCCACGTTTTAACGTTTCAAGACAATATTTGAAATTTCATAATTTTTAGTATCGTCGTTACTCGTTTCGTTACTTACGTGTTCCGTGGAATTTAAACTATACTTTGTCATCCATGCTAGCCTTGTAAATTAATTCATATTGAGCACTAATGACCCTAAAATAATTGAGACCATTTTGGTCCCCCCCCCTTTTCTCCATTTCACGTCGCATACACACACATATACATCATTGGGATACCATTTTGATCATTTAAATTTCCTAGACAACATTCCTTGTAAGTAGGAGTTGTACATGTACCATGAAGGTGTGATTGGTGGATCGTTTTGGTCCCCTCTCCCTTTGTCTCTTTTTGCCATGACTACCACAACACACACATACCTTTAGTGTGTGAAATTCTTCCTTAAATGCATTGTTTACTTCCCATATCTTGCATACATTTCACACACACAAGTTTCATTTTCTCTTACTCCTTGTCTCTCTCAAAACCCACGAAAATATATACACACATACATAAAACATATAAACTTTTCATCTTGAGTCAAGAACTTTCAAAGATTGTTGAAGGTTTGATCACTAGATCATTCAGGTTTTAGTAAAACAACGTTTGGGTTGTTCTTAGTCATTGTTCATCATACAAAACCTTCAATTTCTGTAAGTCTCCAAATCTGATTAAACTTGTACTTTCACACTCTTCATGATGCATAATATTTGTTGTACAAATTATTTTATAAAAAACAAAGATTTTTAAAACTACATAAACCTTAAAAGGGTATACTTATGGTGACGAAAATATACATATGAACATAAGGGAAATCATAGTTTTATGATCGTGGTTATTTTTACTTGTATGAAAATAATATTATTAGCTTATACTATTCGGTTATTTTATGAGCTTCTTAGAAGGTATTTGATTATTTTAGATCTTATTTATATCAGGTATATTCTTATTTATATATATATATATATTATATATTATATATAAATATATATTATTATAGATATATATATATATTATATATATATATTTTTTATTTATTATATTATGCGCAATGAAAGATAGAAAAAATAAAGGAATATTAATCAAACTTATTCTTGTACTTAAATTTTTTGTATTTTTTCTAGCTGATTTTTGTAAGGGTGAGACTTAAGCTTATTTGACTTACCAATAAGTCCAAACAAGACTTAATGGGCCTTAAAAGACCCGTCACACAAGAGAGGGCCAAAACCCGAGTTATTCATAAGCTTAGGTTCAGCTTATTTTGTAATGACTCAAGAGAGCTTATTGATAGTTACTCAAGTGAGTGTTTGTTCGCGTTTACTAATTTGGAACCTTAACGTTTTAATCGTTTAAATAGGCTTATTGGGCCTAAAAGCCCAATAAGGATTTTAGTGACTTGTCGGACTTGTTTTTAATGGAAAGTGATTATGTAAAGTTTGTAAATCGTAACTTGTAAGTTGAAAGTAATTTGAAAGTGATTTTTGTTAAAGTCTACGACTTTGGTAAAGGGTGGTATATTACGAACGGGGGGGAGTCATGCCGAAAATTTTTATAAAAATCTTTATACTTAGAAAATATTTAGAAAAACATAAATACTAAAATGTTTTGACTAATTACTCAAGGATGAGTAAAATACCGAACTTCAATAATAATAGGTTTACGTATATGTTAATAATAATGTAATATTATATTCATGTAACAAATATAATATTATATGTACGTACATTTAATGATAATCTAAGACTTTTCCACAAAGATCGATCACTAATATTTTTACACATAAACAAACATTTACCAAATGAATAATAAACGTTCATGCATCATTCACACTCAGTTATCATTTCGAGTCTAAATCGAAACCTATAAACTTTTAGGTCATACCCGTGTACCACTGTTCGTTCCAAGAAAACCATACTTTTTGACGTATACTCTCTACCTTGCACGGACTAACGGTGAGTTCATAGCCTACTATTTTACTCGTTTTGAATAAATGTTTTATAAACTTGGGTGAGAAACTTTGATTGTTGTAAATTGGACACAAGTACTATCGTGAGTATTTCAGTATTTATGTGTTGCTCCTAAGTAGCGTTAGACCCACTATTGCCCGAATTATCCATGAATGTTAATTACCTTTAACCGACTGGCTAGTTAAGTGAGCACGAGTGAATAAATAGATCTATTGGGACTAATTATCCAATATCCTGGCGTGAGTAGCGCTCACTACCCTGGGGCTCCGATAAACGGATATATGTCTGTCCAAATGGTAGGTAGTCTTTGGTATGACACTGTAAGGCTAAGCTAATACTTATAGCAATGTTACATGCTATTTTCATTATTAGCTTAATGTCATGAGCTAGTGAACGTAAATACCTTTTTATGTGAGTTGTATCTCTTATGACTGTCACATACATTTTGATATCTTGTGGTCCACTATAACAACGTTTGAACTCAATATGTGAATTAACCAACTTTATGTTGATGTTTTAAGCATGTTTTTCTCAGGTGCATAGCATGGATTTCGTTGCTTGACTTATGTGAAGTTATTGGCCGGACCGGTTTATCAGAAATCTAACTTATGTCTTAAATTCATGTTGAACTTATTTAAAGCTTTCGCATTTTTTTAACTCTTTAACCTTTAATTTGATCATGTAAAAACTTATTATATTTTGAATTTATGCAACGGTGTTTATTTTAAACGTACTCGTAGAGGTCGTTTGTTTATGCTTTGTACTTGAGATATTTATGAACGTCACGCCCCCGGAAGCTAAATCGAACGGGACCCTATTTGGGGGTGTAACGGATTGGTATCAGAGCCAAGGTTATAGAGAACCAGGTAGTTTAACTAGGTCTGAACTATAACCAGTATGTGATCCTTACGTGATTATATATGTGCCTACGTAACCTTATGTATACGTACTACGTAAATAACATATATGTATTAAATACTATGCAGGAACTTATTACTATAGTTATTTCTATTTCATCCCATCAGGACGTACTCGATGACCGCGCATTCATTCGTTTTCATTTAGCATTCATCAGTTACCATTCACCGATCATATGTTTGCAATCATGCATGGCTTGCTATAAGATGATTTATATAAACTTTGCTTGTGCAGGTCATGGCTATCTCAGTTATCGCAGTTTCATCGGACTCATCCGAGGATAGCGTGGGGACACCGATTGGACGAGTTATTTTGTTCGGCACTATCCCTACCATTATTCTCGACACCACACCAGTGATTACTCCACCCACTACTCAAACACTATAGTGATGCCCACATAGATACCTATCGTAGCACCCACTATACCACCATCCCTAGACAGCGTCTCTTGATTACTCTCCTGCATCTGATACAGAGTCTGATCTATCTGAGGATCCATCATCAGACCATATACCATCATTACCAGCTATCTCACCATTTTATCATCGACCAATGACACCACAGACAATGATACACCTGATACACCACCATTACCTACCCATGGTACGCCTTTCACTGAGATTACCTCTTCTGCCCAGAGATCACCTGTCATACCTCGTTGTCGAGTTATGATTCTAGCACCGGGGAAACCTATTCCTTATGGTCGACCGTACCGCTACTATCCTAATGGGCCGGTACATATGATGACTGCGAGGAAGAGGGTTGTACCGATACCTATTTAGAAGCTTGTTGTGGGACATTCTGTTGATCATTCTTCATCAGATTATTTTTCTCCAGATGATTCAGCTCGAGATTCTTCTTCAGATTCATTATCAGAGGCATCTCGATTTTCCTACGGAATGCTTCATCTGATTCTTTACCGAGACATCATTGTCAGATCATTCTTCTCTAGATTTATCGAGTACTTCTGCGGGGATATCTCGCAAGAGACGTAGGTCCCCTATGACATCTGTACCTGCATTACCACCTGTATCTAGAGCTCTATCTTCTATCTGTGCTGATTTGATACCATTGCTTAAGAGGGTTAGGGATTCTGGTTATTTGGCAGATGTAGAGGTAAATCCTAGAGAGACTAGTTTGAGGGATGATGTTATTGTCAGGGTTAGTGATGAGCCTCACTTAGAGCAGGATATGAGCCAGAGATGAGCAGAGATTATAAGTGTGTTTGTTTGTGTGGATGCTCTTAGGGTTAGGGGGATTGATGCTAGAGTTGAGTCTGAGGCTGTTGATCGAGAGGAGAGTGTGACGGTGCCGAGGGGCCCGATTGAGTTAGCTGTTGAGAGGGTTACGCTCTGTGATGCTCCAGAGGTTAACCCTGGAGCCTGCTCAGGAGGAGGAGAACTTTAGTGTGTAACGTATGAGACTTTATGGGGCTGGTGCTAGAGTTTCTATGATCAAATAGAGGCTATTCCTAGTCCATCGTATATGGTCAGTGAGGGAGTTCAAAGGTGTAGGGGACGTAGGATTGTTGGGGTTGAAACGGGGTCGGGGGGGGCAAGGGGTTTACCATCGGCTTTTGGAACTGGGGGGGGGGAAGGAGGGTGGGGGGGGGAGGGGATTGGCTTTTTGGGGATGGAAGGTGGGTGGGCGGGAGGGAGTGGGGGGGGATAACAGGTGTGGTGGTTTCAGGGAGGTGGGGGGGGGTGGGTGGGGCAGGGGGGGGGAACCCGTTTTTGGTTGGGGGGGGGGGGGAGGGGGGTGGGTGAAGGAGGTCGGGTTTCGAAAAAGGTGAGGTCTGAGAGTTGACCAAACTCCAGCGCGGAATTGTTCACGTATGCGAGGAGAGCTAAGGCCAAATGCGATGACTTTTGATTTTATAATCGAGTGAGAGTTGGCAGATTTAAGGAGTATGTTAGGAGCACTTGGGTAGTTCTTAGATGCGTTCATTATGTTGTAATATTGATCAAGTAGGTCTAGTGAAGACTCGTAGTGTTAGAAATTCGATTTTCTGTATTTTGAACAATGTGATGTAATCACTAATTGTTCGTGAATTATGAAAATTGGATATTATTTAGATATGATGTCATGATTTGATGTACTTATGCTTTTTGCGTCATGCAATTATGGGGTTTCTGATGTATTCGTCCAATGTATTTTCATGTGAAATAACCTGTAATTTTATGCAACACCGTTAGTGATCTCGCATCACTTATAAATCTCATCGAGTGTTACATTGTTATGTTGTAGGAGGATGTCTAACAACGATCGAGATCATGACTCATGAGGAGGATAAAGACTTGTTGTCGCGAGTAGCTAAAGAGATACTATTCTTATCCTCGCATTATGTCTTGCACCAACTACGGAAAATATCTTCAACACATTCTTTTTTGAAAATATATGGTTAATGTATTAACATTAACAATAATGAAAATTTACAATAAATCTATTTCCATTAACTATCCTTACATTGATCACTAAAATTTAGTTATTAATCACTATTAAATTACAAAATAAAACACCCTAATCATACACATAATTATATTCACTATCATCTTCTTTCCTAACCCTCAACAATCCTATCCTCACAAAACATTCCATCTTCTATAATGACTATCCATTAATCTCCCAAATTTCATATAAACCAACCTACCAATACCATATACCCATATCACAAATCATCATAATCATTACATATCAATTAATTTTTTCACCCATCTCAACCAAATATTATAATTAACATCATACAATTATTCACACCTTAATCTCCTCTATACAATCCCCTTTTCTCCTTTTTTTTTTTTTTTTTCCCCCCCCCCCCCCCCCCCCCCCATTTTTTTTTTTTTTTTTTTCACAACATTTCGGCCCACCCCCCCCAAAGGGGGTTACCATTGGAATTGCAATCCAAAAGTGGGTGACTGAAATTGTAGAATCTGACAGTGAAGGAAAAAACGACTTGACTGTTTACCACAAAGTTTCAGGTGTTGATTTTGATGTGTACGAGACATGGGTATCGATGAGGGGACAAAAGGTTGAGAGATTCATAGGAGGTTTGCCCGATAACATTCAAGGAAATGTTATCGCTGCTGAGCCCATTAAACTTCAAGATGCAATTCGCATTGCCAACAACTTAATGGATCAAAAGCTGAAGGGATATGCTAGAAGTGTTGAAAACAAGAGAAGGTTAGAGAATAACCCGAGAGACAATCATGGGCATGAACCAATTTTCAAACGATAAAATGTTGGATGCCAGAATGTGGCAAGAGCTTACACGGCCGGGAAAAATGACAGAAAATGGTATGTTGGGTCTCTCCCTTACTGCAACAAGTGCAGGTTACACCATGAAGGGCTGTGTACTGTAAGGTGTGGAAACTGTAAGAAGGTTGGGCACCTGACTAAGGATTGTACGGCTGCTATTGCTCCAAACACTCAGAGAGCCGCAATTAGGAATCAGCCGGGTATTGTTTGTTATGAGTGTGGAAGGCCGAGACATTTTAGGAAGGATTGTCCTAAGTTGAGGAATCAGAACTGTGGAAACCAGACAAGAAAAAAGAGTGGAAATCGAATGGAACCAGATAGATTGGGTAACGAAGCTTCAGCATGGGTTACGACATTGGTGGAGGAGGACAAAACCCTTGATTCCAACGTTGTCACGGGTACGTTTCTTCTCAATAACTGTTATGCTTCTATGTTATTCGATTCGGGCGCTGATAGGAGTTTTGTGTCGTCTACCTTTAGTATTTTGCTTGATGTTGCACCATCCACTCTAGAAACTAGTTATGCCATAGAACTTGCCGATGGAAGAATTTCATAAACAAATATTGTTCTTAGAGGTTACACGTTTGGATTATTAGGTTATCCGTTCAACATAGATCTAATGCCCGTAGAACCTGGTAGTTTTGACGTCATCATTGGTATGGATTAGTTGGCGAAATACCACGCGTTGATTGTTTGTGATGAGAAGGTTGTCCGTATACCTTATGGAGATGAAGTGTTGATAATCCGAGGTGATGATTTCAACGGCAGAAATAAGCTGAACATCATATCGTGTACGAAGACCCATAAGTATATTCAGAAGGGATGTCAAGTCTACTTAGCACAAGTTACATCCAAAAAGGATAAGGATAAGTCATAGGATAAGCGACTTGAGGACGTGCCAATCGTATGGGAATTTTTAGAAGTCTTTCCAGAAGACTTGCCTGGACTGCCACCAGCTCGACAAGTTGAATTTCAAATTGACTTAGTCCCTGGTGTTGCACCTGTAGCACGATCCCCGTACCAATTAGCAGCAGTCGAAATGCAAGAGTTATCCACTCAGTTGCAAGAACTTTCTGACAGAGGATTTATAAGACCTAGTTCCTCACCCTGGGGAGCTTCAGTTTTGTTTGTCAAGAAGAAATATGGTTCTTTTCGGATGTGTATCGACTGCCGTAGTCTAAACAAACTTGTTGTGAAGAATCGATACCCTCTTTATGAGATCGACGACTTTTTGATCATCTGCATGGTCAAGAGTTCTACTTAAGAATCGACCTGAGATCTGGTTATCACCAACTCAGAGTTCGTGAGGAATACATTCCCAAGACTGCATTTAGGACTCGCTATGGTCACTACGAGTTCCAAGTAATGCCATTTGGTTTGACTAACGCACCGACGGTATTCATGGATTTGATGAATCAGGTGTGCAAACCGTACCTAGATAGATTCGTGATTGTATTCATCGATGATATTTTGATCTACTCCAAGAGCAGAAAGTATCATGAAGGGAACCTTAAGTTAATTCTGAGGTTACTTAAGGAGGATGAGTTGTACGCTAAATTTTCAAAGTGTGAATTTTGGCTATCAAAGGTACAATTTCTCAGTCACGTGATTAATAATGAAGGCATTCACGTTGATCCCGCTAAGATTGAGTCTATCAAGGATTAGGCGTCACCCAAGACACCCACCGAGATTCATTAATTTTTATATTTGGCCAGTTACTACCGATGATTTATTGAAGGTTTCTCAAAAATCGCTAGGCCTATGACGAAGTTAACTCAGAAAAGCGTGAAATTTGATTGGGGAGAAAAGGCAGAGGATGCGTTTCAGCTGTTGAAATAAAAACTGTATAATGCGCCGATTTTGGCTTTACTTGAGGGAAGTGAGAACTTCGTGGTATACTGCGATGCTTCACATAAAGGGTTGGGCGCGGTTTTGATGTAGAGAGAGAAGGTCATAGCTTACGCATCCCGCCAACTCAAGGTTCATGAGAAGAACTATACCACACACAACTTAGAGCTTGGTGCAGTTAGAGTTGCCTTGCATATGTAGAGAAAACTATTGGCGGTTATAAAGTGCGTTGTGTTCACTTATCATAAGAGCTGGCAACACATCCTCGATCAGAAGGAGCTGAACATGAGACAACGATGTTGGTTAGAGTTGTTGAGCGACTACGACTGTGAGATTCGATATCACCCAGGAAAGGCGAACGTGGTGGCTGATTCCCTGAGTCGAAGGGAAAGAAGTAAGCCGCTACGAGTTTGGGCCTTAGTTATAACTATAGGGTTAAATCTTCCTATGCAGATTTTGAAGGCTTCATCGGAGCCAAGTAAAGAGAGAACTTTCATAAGAAGATTTGGTATGGCATGACTTACATGGTAGACTCATGAATACGGAGTTATGTTTGATCAATCGAGATGGATTCTGTGTTTTGGTGAGCTGAGAGCTTTTGATTAGGCATGAGTCTCATAAGTCAAAGTATTCCATCCATCCTGGATCGAATAAGATGTACCAAGACATGAATAAGTTGTATTGGTGGCCCAAATGAAAGCAGAAACGGCCACCTATGTCAGCAAGTGTTTAACGTGTGCTAAGGTTAAGATAGAGTATCAAAAACCATCTGGTTTGTGGTTAACAGAGATCCCTCAATGGAAGTATGAGGAATATAACAAAGGACTTTGTGACTAGTTTCCAAATACGCAGTCCGGTCAAGATACGATATTTCGGGTAAATCGTTGATCGTCTCACTAAGTCTGCTCATTTCTTGCATATGCGTTAGCATGAGAGATGACACATTGAGAAGTTGAGAACAATACTTGAAGGAAGTAGTCTCAAGGCGTGGAGTGCCAGTTTCGATCATCACTGATCGTGATGGGAGATTTACTTCACATTTTTAGAAGTCCCTTAATAAAGCATTAGGTACTCGATTGGATATGAGTACATCTTACCATCCACAGACCGATGGTCAAAGTGAGAGAACCATTCAAAACATTGGGAAGAAAAAAAACCAAAAAAAAAAAGCATGTTGCGTGCATGTCGTACTCGACTTTGAATTGGTTGGGTAGACACATTACCGTTGGTGATTGTTTTTCATATAAAACCAATTACATACCAGCATTAAGGTTGCTCCGTTTGAGGCATTGTATGGGCGCAAGTGTCGATCACCTATCTGCTGGGCTGAAGTTGGAGAGAGTCAGCTTACTGACCCAGAGATCATCCACCAGATGACCTAGAAAATAGTTTAAATCAAGAGACGTATCCAAGCTGCACGTGATCGTCAAAAGAGCTATGCCGACATAAGACGAAAACCTTTTGAGTTTCAAGTAGGAGATAAGGTCATGTGAAAGTATCGCCATGGAAAGGGGTGATACTTTTTGGCAAACGGGGAAAGTTGAACCCTTGTTATATTGGACCTTTTAAGATCATTGCTAAATTTTGAACCGTTGCTATCGTCTTGGAACTCAAAGAGAATTGAAGCAGAGTTCATATTACGTTTTGGCGTCTCGAATTTGAAGAAAGTAGCCGATGACCTTTTGCTATTTCCACTGGATGAAATCCAAGTTGACGACAAACTATACTTCATTGAAGAACCTGCAGATCATTGACCGTGAGCTCAAGCGTCTAAAGCAAAGTCGCATTCCAATTGTAAAGGTACGCTGGAACTCTAGGAGGGGTCATGAGTTCTTGGACGTGAGATTAATAATGCAAATGAATACCCGCACCTTTTCACCAACTCTGCACCAGTGGCAGAGGTTACGTCATAAGATTTGAGGACAAAGCTCTTTTAACAGGGAAAGGATGTCACAACCCGTAATTTTCCGTTTAATATTATACCCCGTTTTCCATCCAATAATTAAAATTTTTGGAACCATGTGCTATTTATACGTTTAACCCGGAAGTTTCCCTGCTATTTTTCTAAGAAACGTCTCCGGGAATGAACCGGGACGCCTAACATTGTAGTATTTTGGCAATAGCCACGTTTTAACGTTTCAAGGCAATATTTGAAATTTCATAATTTTTAGTAACGTCGTTACTCGTCTCGTTACTTACGTGTTCCGTGGAATTTAAACTATACTTTGTCATCCATGCTAGCCTTGTAAATTAATTCATATTGAGCACTAATGACCCTAAAATAATTGAGACCATTTTGGTCCCCCTTTTTTTCCATTTCACGTCGCATACACACACATATACATCATTGGGATACCATTTTAATCATTTGAATTTCCTAGACAACATTCCTTATAAGTAGGAGTTGTACATGTACCATAAAAGGTGTGATTGGTGGATCGTTTTGGTCCCCTCTCTCCTTGTCTCTTCTTGCTATGACCACCACAACACACATACACCTTTAGTGTGTGAAATTCTTCCTTAAATGCATTGTTTACTTCCTATTTCTTGTATATATTTCACACATACAAGTTTTGTTTTCTCTTGCTCCTTGTCTCTCTCAAAACCCATAAAAATATATGCACACATACATAAAACATATAAACTTTTCATCTTGAGTCAAGAACTTTCAAAGATTGTTGAAGGTTTGATCACTAGATCATTCAGGTTTTAGTAAAACAACGTTTGGGTTGTTCTTAGTCATTGTTCATCATCCAAAAACCACCATTTCTTGTAAGTCTCCAAATTCTTGATTAACTTGTACTTTCACAATCTTCATGATGCATAAACATTTGTTGTACAACTTATTTTGTAAAAACAAAGATTTTTAAACTACATAAACCTTAAAAAGGGTATACTTATGGTGCGAAAAATATACATATGAACATAAGGAAATCATAGTTTTGTGATCGTGGTTATTTTTATGTTATGAAAATAATATTATATAGCTTATAATATTCGGCTTATTTTATGAGCTTCTTAGAAAGCTTATTTGATTATTTTGATCTTATTTACTATATATATATATATATATATATATATATATATATATATATATATATATATATATATATATATATATATATATATATATATATATATATATATATATATGCGAATGAAAATAGAAAACATAAAGGAATATTTTCTCAAACTTATTTCTTGTAACTTAAATTTATTGTACTTATTTCTAGCTTATTTTTGTAAGGGTGAGACATTAAGCTTATTTGACTTAACCAATAAGTCCAAATAAGACTTAATGGGCCTTAAAAGCCCACGTCACCCAAGAGAGGGCCACGAACCCGAGCTTATTCATAAGCTTAAGGTTCAGCTTATTTTGTAATGACTCATAGAGAGCTTATTGATAGCTTATGTCAAGTGAGTGTTTGTTCGCGTTTACTAATTTGGAACCTTATCGTTTTAATCGTTTAAATAGGCTTATTGGGCCTAAAAGCCCAATAAGGATTTTAGTGACTTGTCGGACTTGTTTTTAATGGAAAGTGATTATGTAAAGTTTGTAAATCGTAACTTGTAAGTTGAAAGTAATTTGAAAGTGATTTTTGTTAAAGTCTACGACTTTGGAAAACTGTGTAAATACGAACGAGTCATGCCGAAATTTTATAAAAATCTTTATACTTAGAAAATATTTAGAAAAACATAAATACTAAAATGTTTTGACTAATTACTCAAGGATGAGTAAAATACCGAACTTCAATAATAATAGGTTTACGTATACGTTAATAATAATGTAATATTATATTCATGTAACAAATATAATATTATATGTACGTACATTTAATGATAATCTAAGACTTTTCCACAAAGATCGATCACTAATATTTTTACACATAAACGAACATTTACCAAATGAATAATAAATGTTCATGCATCATTCACACTCAGTTATAATTCCGAGTCTAAATCGAAACCTATAAACTTTTAGGTCATACCCGTGTACTACTGTTCGTTCCAAGCGACCATACTTTTTGACGTATACTCTCTACCTTGCACGACTAAGGTGAGTTCACAGCCCTACTCTTTTACTCGTTTTGAATAAATGTTTTATAACTTGGGGTGAGAAACATTGATTGTTTTTAAAATTGGACACAAGTACTATACGTGAGATTTCCGTATTGCCTAAGTAGCGTTTAGACCACTATTGCCCGAATTATCATGAACTGTTAATCACCTTTAACCGACTGGCTGGTTAAGTGAGCACGAGTGAATAAATAGATCTATTGGGACTAATTATCCCTATCCGGGTGAGTAGCGCTCACTATCCACGGGGCTCCCGATAAACGGATATATGTCATGTCGAAACTGGTTAGGTAGTCTTTGGTCGAACACCTATAAGGGCAAGCAAATACTTATAGCAATGTACATGCTATCTTTCATTATTAGCTTTAGTGTCATGAGCTTAGTGCAACGTAAATACCTTTTTATGTGAAGTTGTATCTCCTATGACTGTCACATACGTTTTGATATCTTGTGGTCCACTATAACAACGTTTGAACTAAACATGTGAATTAACCAACTTTATGTTGATGTTTTAAGCATGTTTTTCTCAGGTGCATAGCATGGATTTCGTTGCTTGACTTATGTGAAGTCTATTTGCCCGGACCGGTTTATCAGAAATCTACTTATGTCTTTAAATACCATTGTTGAACTTATTTAAGCTTTCGCATTTTTAACTCTTAAACCTTTAAATTTGATCAATGTAAAACTTATTAATATTTTAAATTTATGCAACGGTGTTTATTTTTAAAACGTACCCGTAGAGGTCGTTCTTTATGCTTTGTACTTGAGATATTTATGAACGTCACGCCCCCGGACGCTAAATCGGACGGGACCCTATTTGGGGGTGTAACGGATTGGTATCAGAGCCAAGGTTATAGAGAACCAGGTAGTTTAACTAGGTCTGAACTATAACCAGTATGTGATCCTTACGTGATTATATATGTGCCTACGTAACCTTATGTATACGTACTACGTAAATAACATATATGTATTAAATACTAAGTAGAACTAATATTACTATAAGTATTTCTCATTTCATCCCATCATGACGTACTCGATGACCCGCGCATTCATTCGTTCATTTTGCATTCATCCAGTTACCCATTCACCCGATCATATGTTTGCATCATGCATGGTTGATATAAAGATGATTTATATAAACTTTGCTTGTGCAGGTCATGGCTATCTCAGTTATCTTAGTTTCATCGGACTCATCCGAGGATAGCGTGGGGACACCGATTGGACGAGTTATTTTGTTCGGCACTATCCCTACCACTATTCCTGACACCACACCAGTCATTACTCCACCCACTACTCAAACACTATAGTGATGCCCACAGAGATACTATCGTAGCACCTACTATACCACCATCCCTAGACTATACACCAGCGTCTCCTGATTACTCTCCTGCATCTGATACAGAGTTTGATCCATCTGAGGATCCATCATCAGACCATATACCATCATTACCAGCTATCTCACCATTTTTATCATCGACCAATGACACCACAGACAATGATACACCTGATACACCACCATTACCTACCCATGGTACGCCTTTCACTGAGATTACCTCTTCTGCTCATAGATCACCTGTCATACCTCGTCGTCGAATTATGATTCTAGCACCGGGGCAACCTATTCCTTATGGTCGACCGTACCGCTACTATCCTAATGGGCCGGTACATATGATGACTGCGAGGAAGAGGGTTGGACCGATACCTATTCAGCAGCTTGTTGTGGGACATTCTGTCGATCATTCTTCATCAGATTATTTTTCTCCAGATGATTCAGCTCGAGATTCTTCTTCAGATTCATCATCAGAGGCATCATCAGATTTTCATTCGGATGCTTCATCTGATTCTTCATCGAGACACTCATTATCAGATCATTCTTCTCCTGATTTATCGAGTACTTCTACGGGGACATCTCGCAAGAGACGTAGGTCCCCTATGACATCTGTACCTGCATTACCACCTGTATCTAGAGCTCTATCTCCTATCTGTGCTGATTTGATACCATCGCTTAAGAGGGTTAGGGATTTTGGTTATTTGGCAGATGTAGAGGTAAATCCTAGAGAGATTAGTTTGAGGGATGATGTTATTGTCAGGGGTAAGGATGAGCCTCACTTAGAGCAGGATATCGATCCAGAGATTCAGGCAGAGATTGATAAGTGTATTGTTTGTGTGGATGCTCTTAGGGATAGGGGGATTGATGCTAGAGTTGAGTTGAGGCTGTTGATCGAGAGGAGAGTGAGACGGGTGCGAGGGGCCCGATTAAGGTTAGAGTTGAGAGGGTTACGCATCCTGTGATGCCAGAGGATACCCCTGAGCCTGCTCAGGAGGAGAGAGCAATAGAGGTCACGTATGAGACATTAGGAGATTTGGTTCAGAGGTTCCATGATTATACAGAGGCCATCCCAGTCCATCGTGCAAGTCATTAAGGGAGTTCAGAGGGAGCAGGGACATAGGATTGTTGGGGTTGAGTCGGCAGTTACTACTTTGACTGAGAGGATTGCTGAGTTAGAGAGGGATAATAGGAGGCTCAGAGGCACCGCGAGTGTTAAGAGTCAGAGAGTTGACCGACTCCAGCGCGGCATGTCACGTATGCAGAGAGAGTTGAGGCAGATACGACGGCTTCGATTTTATGATCGAGTGAGAGTTGGCAGATTTGAGGCATGTGCTAGGAAGCACATGGGCTACCATCCTTAGATATGTTCATTAGTATTGCAGTATTGAGCAGTAGCGTTTAGTGATGACCGTAGTGTTAGAAACTCGTATTTTCTGTATTTTGAAACCAATGTGATGTAATCACTAATGTTCGATGATATGAATTTGATATTTATCTATGATATGATGTCATGATTTGATTTACTTATGCTTTTGCGTCATGCATTATGGGGTTTCCACGAATATATTTCGATCATGTATTTTCTATCTGAATTAACCATAAATTTTATTTAACAACGTTAATGATCTCACATCACCTAGAAATCTCATCGAGTGTTACATTGTTATGTTATAGGAAGATGCCTAACACACGATCCGGAGCATCCATGACTCATGGGGAGATTGAAGACTTGATTGCTCGCCGAGTAGCTGATGAGATAGAGGCTCGTGAAGCCGCAATGAACCTTGAACCCCTGAATGAGAATGGGGATGAACAAGAAGGTGGAAATGGAGGGAATGGAGGAAATGGAAATGGAGGGAATGGAGGAAATGGAAATGGAAATAGAAATAGGAATCATAGCATGAACTATAGAGGCTTCATACCAGTGGCTCGAGAGTGCACATTCCAAGACTTCTTGAAGTGCAAGCCACATAATTTCTCATGAACTAAAAGCGTTGTCGGATTGACCCGCTGGTTTGAGAAAATGGAGATTGTGTTCAACATCAGCAATTGTCCATCGAAGTACCAAGTGAAATATGCTACATGCACACTGCAGGACAGTGCTTTGACTTGGTGGAACTCCCATAAGAGAACAATTGGTGTTGATGCTGCATATGCCATGAAATGGGCTGGACTTATGAGGTTGATGACAGAAGTGTACTGCCCGAGGAATGAAATCCAGAAGATGGAGACTGAATTATGGAATCTGACGGTGAAAGGAAACGACTTGACTGTTTACACACAAAGGTTTCAGGAGTTGATTTTGTTGTGTACGAGAATGGTCCCCGATGAGGAGGACAAGGTTGAGAGATTCATAGGAGGTTTGCCCGATAACATTCAGGGAAATGTTATCGCTGCTGAGCCCACTAAACTTCAAGATGCAATTCGCATTGCCAACAACTTAATGGATCAAAAGCTGAAGGGATATGCTAGAAGTGCTGAACACAAGAGAAGGTTAGAGAACAACCCGAGAGACAATCGTGGGCAGCAACCAGTTTTCAAGCGGCAAAACGTTGGAGGCCAGAATGTGGCAAGAGCTTACACGGCAGGGAACAATGACAGAAAGGGGTATGTTGGGTCTCTCCCCTACTGCAACAAGTGCAGGTTGCACCATGAAGGGCTGTGTACTGTAAGGTGTGGAAACTGTAAGAAGGTTGGGCACCTGACTAGGGATTGTACGGCTGTTGTTGCTCCAAACACTCAGAGAGCCGCAGTTGGGAATCAGCCGGGTATTGTTTGTTATGAGTGTGGAAGGCCGGGACATTTTAGGAAGGATTGTCCTAAGTTGAGGAATCAGAACCGTGGAAACCAGACAAGAAACAAGAGTGGAAACAAGACTGGAAACCAGACTGGAGGTAACGAAGCTACAGCAAGGGCTTACGCCATTGGTGGAGGAGGAACAAACCCTGATTCCAACGTTGTCACGGGTACGTTTCTTCTCAATAACTGTTATGCTTCTATGTTATTCGATATCGGGATCGCGACGTGAGTTCACTGAGTGAGCTGAGCTACTTTAGTGCATTTTTCTTGATGCTTGCACCATCCACTTATAGACCTAGTTAAGTCTAAAAATTGCCGATGGAAGAATTTCAGAAACAAATGTTGTCCTTAAAGGCTGTACGTTAGGATTATTAGGTCATCTGTTTGACATAGATCTAATGACCATAGAACTTGGTAGTTTCGACATCATCATCGTTATGGATTGGTTGGGCGAAGATGACCAACCACCATTGAGTATTTGAGACGAAGAAATGTCGTCCGCATGATAACTTGTGGAGATGAAGTGTTGATAGTTTGAGGTGATGATTGTGATGGCAGAAGTAAGTTGAAGCTGAATATCATATCGTAAACGAAAACCTAGAAGTATATTGAGAAAGGATGTCAAGTATATCTAGCGCAAGTTACGTCTAAGAAGACTAAGGACAAGTCAGAGGAGAAGCAACTTGAGGACGTGCCGATCGTACGGGAATTTCTAGAAGTCTTTCCAGAAGACTTTCCTGGGCTACCACATGCTCGACAAGTTGAATTCTAAATCAACTTAGTCCATGGTGTTGCACCTGTAGCACGAGCCTCGTACCGATTAGCACCAGCCGAACTGCAAGAGTTATCCACTCAGTTGCAAGAACTTTCTGATAGAGGATTTATAAGACCCAGTTCCTCACCCTGGGGCGCTCTGGTTTTGTTTGTCAAAAAGAAAGATGGATCTTTTCGGATGTGTATCGACTACTGTGAACTAAACAGACTTACTGTAAAGAACCGATACCCACTTTCGAGAATCGATGACTTGTTTGATCAACTGCAAGGTTCAAGAGTCTACTCTAAGATCGACCTGAGATCTGGTTATCACCAACTTAGAGTTCGAGAGGAAGACATTCCCAAGACCGCATTTAGGACTCGCTATGGTCACTACGAGTTCTAAGTAATGTCGTTTGGTTTGACTAACGCACCGACAATATTCATGGATTGGATGAATAGGGTGTGCAAACCGTATCTGGATAGATTCGTGATTGTGTTCATCGATGATATTTTGATTTACTATAAGAGCATAAAGGAGCATGAAGGACACCTTAAGTTAATTTTGAGGTTACTTAAGAAGGAGGAGTTGTACGCTAAGTTTTCGAAGTGTGAGTTTTGGCTGTCGAAGGTACAATTTCTCGGTCACATGATTGATAGCGAAGGCATTCATGTTGATCCCGCTAAGATTGAGTCTATCAAGGATTGGGCGTCACCCAAGACACCAACCGAGATTCGTCAGTTTCTAGGCTTGGCCAGTTACTACCGATGATTTATCAAAGGGGTTTCAAATATCGCTAAGCCTATGACAAAATTGACTCAGAAAAGCATGAAGTTTGATTGGGGAGAAAAGGCAGAAGTTGTGTTTCCAGATTGTTGAGCAGAAATTATGTTAGAAATGCGCCAATATTGGCTATACCGAGAAGTGAGTAAATTCATGGATATTGTGATGCCTTCATAAAAGGGTTGGGCGCGGTTTTGATGCAAAACGGAGAAGAGTCATAGGCTACGTATCCGCCCTACTTAAGGTTCATGAGAAGGAACTATACACAATGACCTAGAGCTTGGTGTGGTGTAGTAGTGTTTGCCTTGAATATGTAGAGACACTATCTGTATGGTACAAAGTGCGTCGTGTTCACTGATCACAAGAGTTTGCAACACATTCTCGATCAGAAGGAATTGAACATGAGATAACGACAATGGTTAGAGTTGTTAAGCGACTACGACAGTGAGATTTGACATCACCTAGGAAAGGCGAGCGTTGTGGCTGATGCCTTGAGCCGAAAGGAAAGAAGTAAGCCACTACGAGTTCAGGAATTAGTTATGACTATAGGGTTAAATCTTCCTAAGCAGATTTTAAGTGCTCAATCGGAAGCCAAGAAAGAAGAGAACTTCATCAACATAGATTTGCATGGCATGATTAACAAGTTAGAACCTCGTGCTCACAAAACGTTGTGTTTGAACAATCAAAGTTAGATTTCTTGTTTTGGTGATCTGAGAGATTTGATTATGCATGAGTCTCATAAGTCAAAGTATTCCATCCATCCTGGATCAGATAATATGTACCAAGACATGAAGAAGTTGTATTGGTGGCCCAACATGAAAGCAGAAATTGCCACCTATGTCAGCAAGTATTTAACGTGTGCTAAGGTTAAGATAGAGTATCAAAAACTGTCTGGTTTGTTGGTTCAACCAGAGATCCCACAATGGAAATGGGAGAATATAACAATGGACTTTATGACTAAGTTGCCAAAGATGGCAGCCGGTCAAGACACGATTTGGGTAATCGTTGATCGTCTTACTAAGTCTGCTCATTTCTTGCCTATGCGAGAAGATGACACGTTGGAGAAGTTGGCGAGACAATACTTGAAGGAAGTAGTCTCAAGGCATGAAGTGCCAGTTTCGATCATCTCTGATCGCGATGGGAGATTTACTTTGCATTTTTGGAAGTCCCTTAATAAAGCATTAGGTACTCGATTGGATATGAGTACAGCTTACTATCCAGAGATCGATGGTCAGAGTGAGAGAACCATTCAGACATTGGAGGACATATTACGTGCCTGTGTACTCGACTTTGGAAAAGGTTAGGATAAACACTTACCGTTGGTAGAATTTTCGTATAACAACAGTTACCATACTAGCATTAAGGCTGCTCCGTTTGAGGCGTTGTATGGGCGCAAGTGTCGATCACCTATCTGATGGGCTGAAGTTGGAGATAGTCAGCTCAATGGCCCAGAGATCATCCACGAGACAACCGAGAAAATAGTTCAAATCAAGAGCCGTATCCAAGCCGCCCATGATGATCAAAAGAGTTATGCCGACGTAAGACGAAAACCTCTTGAGTTTCAAGTAGGGGATTAGGTCATGTTGAAAGTATCTCCTTGGAAAGGAGTGATACGTTTTGGCAAACAGGGAAAGTTGAACCATCGTTATATTGGACCTTTTAAGATCATTGCTAAAGTAGGAACCATTGTCTATCGTCTTGAACTCCCAGAGAAATTGAGTAGAGTTCATAGTACGTTTCACGTCTCGAAATTGAAGAAATGCATGGCCGATGAACCGCTTGCTATACCGTTGGATGAGATCCAAGTTGACGACAAATTGAATTTCATCGAAGAACCTGTCGAGGTCATGGACCATGAGGTCAAACGTCTGAAGCTGAGTCGTATTCTGATTGTCAAAGTACGTTGGAACTCTAGGAGGGGTCCTGAGTTCACCTGGGAGCGTGAAGACCAAATGCAAAAGAAATACCCGCACATTTTCACCAACTCTGCACCTGCAGCAGAGGTTGCGTCCTAAGCTTTGAGGACAAAGCTTCTTTAACGGGGAAAGAGTGTGACACCTTGAGAATTTCCATTCAATAATTCAGCCATTTTCGTTTAGTAATTTGAATTTTTAAAAGTTTCGTTTAGCTTTACCGGTTAACAGGGAAGTTGTTCCGTGATTATCTGAAAATCGTCACCGAGAGCAAACCGGGACACCAAATGCTGTAGTATTTTGGCAATAGCCACGTTTTTTATGTTTAAAGGAAATGTTTAAAATTTCATAATTTTCCGTGATACCGTTACTCGTTTTGTTATGTACGTGATGCGTGTTTTAATTTATGCATATGCATGTGCGTGCAAAGGCCTTGGAAATTAATTCATAAATGAGCACTAGTGAACCTAGAATAGTCAAAACCATTTTTGGTCCCCCCCCCCTTGGCCTTATTCATAACTGGATATACATGTATGCATGCATAGGATTCATATTTTGAAAATCAAATTCACTAGACATGGTAGCTTGAATTAAGGATAGGACATGTACTACGATTAATGTGATAAGAGGATCATTTTGGTCCCCTAGCAGATTGGCACACACAAGGTGTGTGTAAGTGTGTGTGTGTAATCCTTGTATATATAATCATTTACTTCTCATTCATTCTCATTCATTTCCTTCACACACACAAAATCATTTCTCTAGTGCTCTCCCTCTCTAAACTACACGGCACCATCACAAACACATACATAACCATACATTTTTCACTTTCAATCATTTACATTTGAAGATATATTGTTCGAGTTGATTGTTATTTCATCCGGGTATTTTATAAAACAACATTTGGGCTGTCTTTCGTTCTAAGCATCTTTCGTCGTGTTTTCTTGTAAGTCATCTCTTCATTTTCATAAATAAGTTGTACTTTTACGTTCGTATGATCATTCTGAACAAGGTGTACAAAGCGGATCGTTGTGTAAATCATTACCTATTTTTCTATAAAACTACAAGTCTCAAAATTTAATCTTTTTATTTATTAATGAAAGAACATAAAAAGTAGTTGTACTTTTGTGCATAAAAGTTCGTTGTGACTATTTTGATATATATATATATATATATATATATATATATATTGTTATTACTACGGCTATATCATTTATTTAAGATTTATCGTATGTTGAGTTTAAATATTGTTGGCGAAGAGATTAAGTTAGATGTTGGATTTGTTGGAAGCGTAAATTAAAAGTCGAAGAGGTTTAGGTTTAGAACGGATTTGTTGCGATATTTGAGGTGTTGTCGAAAATAGATCGGATATTCTTTCGAGTCAATAAAAGATGTACTTTTGTGAAACGGATATTTTCACGAGTCGAGGTTGATAAAAAAGGAAAGTCGATATTTTTAGAAAGGTCATGCCGAAATTTCATAAACTTTATAAAAGCGTCAAAAATATACTTTTATTATCAAACTTAAAATAAAATGAAGAATAACGTAAAGTGTCGAGTCTAGGTCAACATTTACGGTTATCAAGTCAACTTTGGTTGTCGGGTCACAAAGGACAAAATACACTAAAAGATGAAATACACTAAAAGACAAAATATACTAAAGGACAAAATATACTAAAAGACAAAATACACTAAAAGACAAAATGCACTAAAAGATGAAATACACTAAAAGACAAAATATTTTCAAAGATGTTTCAAAACGTTGAGACTTGTCAAAACTTATAACTTTCAAAAGTATTGCATTAAGCGTTATTCGTTGTACATCATTCTTAAGCGACGACTATACGTTAGGTTGTCACTAGGACCGTGAGATTCGTCTTCATTTAATTGATTTCCTTTGATTTACAACTCGCATAAGGTGAGTTCATAACCCCACTCTTTTACTCATTTTTAATAAATATTTTATAACTTGGGGTGAGAAACATTGTTTGTTTTTAAAACTGGACACAAGTACTATACGTGAGATTTCCCTGTTTACATGTTGCCTAAGTAGCGTTTAGACCACTATTTGCCTGAAATATCATGAACTGTTAATTTCTTGACCGGAGGACCAGTTAAGGGAGCGCGAGTGAATAAATAGATCTATTGGGACTAATTATCTCTATCCGGGTAAATAGCGCTTACTAGTTCGAGTTGTCCAAGGACTAATGGATATATGTCATGTCGAATCTAGTTAGGTGGTCTTTGGTCGGACACCTGTAAGGGCAAGCAATTATTTGGCATGTTATATGCTACGTTCAGAATTAGCTTCGGTGTCATGAGCTTAGTGCAACGTAAATACCTCGTTATGTGAAGTTGTATATGTTATAACTGTCGCATACGTTTTGAAATCTTGTGGTCCACTATAACAACGTTTAAACTAAACCTATGAATTCACCAACTTTATGTTGACGTTTTAAGCATGTTTTTCTCAGGTACTTAGCATGGATGTCGTTGCTTGACTTATGTGAAGTCTATTTGCCTGTACTGGCTTACCAAAGATTTATATATGTCTTTAAATACCGTTGTTGAACTCATTTAAGCTTCTGCGTATTGTCATCTAAATCCTTTAAATTTGATCGATGTAAAACTTATTATTGTTTTAAATTTAAGCAACAGTGTTTATTTTCAAAACGTACCCTTAGAGGTCGTTCTTTATGCTTTATACTTGAGATGCTTAATAAAGTCACGCCTCTGGACATGTATTCCGTCCAGGCCCCGTCTGAGGGTGTGACAAATTGGTCAAACGCGCTTTCTTGTGAAGTCTTGGCGCGGATACGTCGTATCTCTTTTGTTGGATACTGCGTATTAGTTAGAAATTAGCATTATTCAAATATCTTCGTTTTAGCTCCGAATTATGCGCCTTTTAGCTTGTCTTCACAAAACACTCCTGAATTACTGCATTTATCAACTTTAAAGCAATTAAGTACCAAATAATGCAATAATTATATAAAAGTGGGCAAAACATATGGGATAAATGATATAATAAAGTGACGTTATTTGATGTCATCAACTAACTAAATATAAAATGCAAGCAAATAGAGAGTAAGAAACATAAAACCAAGACACAAGCGTTTATAGTGGTTTGGCTACAAGGACACCTTCCTTGCCCTACTCCACTCCCCGAGTCACCTACTCAAGAGTTCGTAAACACTAGTCACCAATCTCCTTCAATCAGCGGAGAAGCCTCACAACATCGCTTACACCTTTTAACGTCACAAAGCTAAATATCGGATTCTAACAAAGGTATAATCAATCCAATGCAATCACGCTTCTTTTACAAGGACGATGAATGATACTACAGCTACTAGATGATGTACATGATACAGAAATATGATCTTGATAATGTAATGAAGATGTGAAACAAGCTTGCTTGAACTTTGATCGTCTCGTATGCTATTTTGTCAATTTCTTCTACAAAGAGAATTACCTGCAAATGATGTATGAAACAATCTAGAACTAAAAATGAGAGAATGATCAGATTGTTAGAGAGATTAGAATGAGAATTGATGAGGCAAAACATAAGAAATGGCTTGGTATTTATAGGCCTAAAACTGCACTGTAGCACGGTTTTTCCAGTTCCATCTGTAGAAGGGAACCGGCCGTTATAAGCCTATGTAACCGGCTGCACTGTAGCATGGTTCTATCCCGTTCCTTTAACTAGATGGAACCAGCCAGTGTTAAGTGATGGAACCGGCAGCCTATCACAAAATATGAATTTTAGATTGCCAAATCTTGAAAGATTATGTGTAATCTTGTTAGATTTCACTAAGATATGGTAAGATGATTAAGTCATCAATGATGTAAATAAGAAAAAAAGTACATGTGTAAATGGTTATTTTAAGTGATACATGTTTAAGTGATTACTTGCAACGATTTATGTTTTGTTATAGATGAAACACGAGAAGCTCGTAAGATAGAGATAAACGTTTTTACTGGTTTATTTGTATTAACAGGAATGATCACCACTTCTAGACTTCATCAGGAATCCACCAGTACTACACAGGTAGGACTAGGGCTACAAACCTATCGCAAGTTAGGCGAGTATGAAATCTGTGTAAAGCTCTAAACGATCTTTGGGATCGACTAGGGCATGATTAGGGTTTTGAGGAAACCCTAATCGCACATAGATGGTGTGATCAGCCCAAGAGTACCCTTAGGATTTTGGTATACCAAGGAGTCGACTTGGTCGAATTCGGGTCGACTAGGGTTGTCGACCAAAAAGGGTTTCGTTTTGGTTCTTGTCATCTAATCATAAAAAGAGAGGGGAAAGATGAGAGTTTTAGGGTTTGAGGAGAATTTATGATGTGTGTGTAAAACATCTCAAGACCCTTTGTTTATATATGGTGCTTAAGGAGGTTCTAAAATACTTGTGCAACAAGTATTGGAGTTTGACAAAGAGTCAAACTTCCCCTTTCCTTTGCCTTACTTGGCCGAACCGACACAAACACCCATTGGGGTTGTTTGTTTGGTCTTTTGTTGTTTTACACCCTCTAATATTTATCTAGGATAAATATTAGACTTTTTGTAGTTACTGTTTAACCCTTTAATGAAAATAACACTATATCTTCATTTCCTCTTTCATCTCTCTTATCATTTCATAACTCGTTTATCATTTTCGCTTGCATTGTCCCATTTAGTGTGCACCTATGTGACCCTTTGGCATTTTTGTGAAGGCTAGAAGTGAAAGTCATTGTTTGATTGCACACAATCTTTTCAAACTCCCACTTGTTCAAACGACAACTCCGTGTTACTGTTTTATTTCTTTCACCATACCAAGAGTACCGAGCAATACATTGAAGTACCTAACTCACAAAAACCGATTCAATATCAAGATAGTGATTTACGAACTTAGCAACACCTGAACTAAGTTCGGGTATATGACTGTATCCCTTTGCACTTTGCGATATTTTTGAAAGTATTAGTCATGGATGTATATTCTAAAATACTTTCTTCTTTTCTTTTCTTGCTAGTGGTTCGGTTTGTACTCCCTTAGTATCATTAACACTTTAATCGCATGGTCATGCTTTACACAAATCTACCCCACACAAGAGGCCAAAGAAAAATACCATTTCCTAGTCTGTTTCAACCTGGAGTTGCAAATTGTCATCATGGAAAATAATCCATTTTTCCTCACCTCTCACTGAATCTCACGTTAGCATACGGCGTTACGCTTTCACGCAGTAACTAGAAACTAAGTCTAGACCCTATGAGAAACAAAGTTAAATATCCTACATCCTCGTGTCATTGGTATAGTCTGTCACAATCAGAGAACGCCAATAACATTGATCCATGTAGACGATTCTCGATCACGGTTACGTTCAACCATTGTACGCCGACAAATGCATGTAAGACTCAACATGTTATTCCCACCATGTTTCTTATCGTACAATAGCTATAATCTTTATCTTGGTATCCCTCCAAGATAATCAACTAACGATACTCCTTTTAAATGAATATGTCTTCATTATCTTGGTATCCCTTCATGAGTCTTGGACATTACATCCGATCCTGGGAGATTGATTAAGCTCGCATCAGGAAGTGTCGGGAGTTAATCATTAGTATATCATTGTCTCTCTAACAATTCTTCTTTCGGAAGAACCATTGAGCCTCACTTACCCCTCGAATATATTATATTTTCGAACTCTCAATGAATCTAAGAGAGTATTGGTCTCATCGATTTAGTCTTACTAGATGATAGACTTAGCTAAATCGTGACTCGTTCAGCTTAACATTCAATGATGAACTTCATTATGTTCTTGCAACAAAATGGAATTAGATATACAAATATGTGGACAACTCAAGGGGGGTTGAATAATTTTACCGTTTTAGCATTTTAAAATGGTTGATTCAAAAACTTTTAGATCCGAGTTACATGAGATCAATCAGTTACAATATGAACACAACACGGGATAACAAACAATAATAGCAACGAAATATAAAAGACAAGACAATAGTAAAGAGTTAAAAAGATCAAACCACAACACGAAGATTTATAGTGGTTAGGTAAAGAAGCTCCTCTTCGCCTTACTCCACTCTCCGAGTACCCAACCCGAGAGTTCACTTCACTATGTTAACAATCTCCCTTCAGGCAGAGAAAACCGTACAAGTCTCTTACACCAATTTTCGACACTAAGCTAAATGTCGAGTTATAATCTAGCTAGAACCAATCTCTCACACAATTTTGTATTTTCAGGACTAAAATAAGAACCCATTCACTCACGTATTTTCAAGACTAAAATACTAACCCGATCTAAAAACTAAACAAAATCGGAGGTTATGTGGTTGATGTACAACAATATACAAGAAGAATTTAACAAATGTTACGAATGCACAAGCTACTCTATAACACTTTGGATCTTGACGATTACGTGTGTTCTTCTCTTGCACTTGAATAGATGGATAATTAGATCACTTTTAAACAAACTTAAACAAGTTTAATGATCAAAAAAATGAGTGATTAAAAGACAGAATTTAAGCCTGTGTGCAAATAAGTGTATTTTGTTAAAAAAAGATTCACTAATTATAGGCAGCTGAAAACTCCTCGTCCAGTAGGGACGGTCTCACGGATCCCTTATATATAAGGGATCCGTCCCTATTTAAAAGAGCCGTCCCAGACAGACGCTTCAGTTTTTGTCTTTTTGTGGTGAAATGTTTATTTGGTGAATGTATTTACATTTGGTTATTAACAAAATAGAGAAGTTGAAAAATATAAATAACGTCTTTTGACATTATTTGTATTAACAATCTCTTCATTTTTTATGATGACAAAATATAAACTCATTATATGTAAAAATACAGTTAATCAAGTTTTTATTAGATAAGTTTAACCATTTCTCCCATTTTTTGTTGAATCTAAAACAACGTCTTCGTTGTTGAGATAAATAAAATCAACGATGCAAACGCTCCTATTGATGCATGTTCTCCATTGATGTATGTTTTTTTTATACCGACTATAGCGACTATAACATTTTTTCTTTTCTTTCTGCTTAACAAATCTAATTTGTATCATTATTTTCAACTCCTTAGACGAATGTATTAGTTTACATCGTCTTGCCTCCTGAAAACTATTACAACTATTATGAGGATGACAACACCTAATAATTACATGAGTTATTCTAAATACCTATCAAATGCTATATATCGAGAACTAATGACCATTCATTTAATTTGATTAAAAGAATAAGATTTAAAAATAAAAAACACATAGAAGGATTAAAAGTGTAAATTTATTTAAAACTCACCTCGCCGCTACCTTGCTCAAATTTCAATTAATGTGCCTTTTTGGCAATTTTGTACGTTTTCATACATATTCGTCCGTTTTGTACGTTTTTATACGTTTTCGTCCTTTTTCATATCTTTTCGTCCGCTTTCATACGTTTTCATCCGTTTCCTACGTTTTTGTCCGTTTATGTACATTTTCGTCCGTTTTTGTACGTTTTCGTCCGCTTTCATACGTTTTTGTCTGTTTACAAATGTTTTCGTTCGTTTTTATACGTTTTCGTCTGTTTTCATCCGTTACCATAAGTTTTCGTAAATTTTCGTCCGTTTCATTTGGTTTTATATGTTTTTGTACGTTTTTATACGTTTTCACACGTTTTCGTCCGTTTTCACACGCTTTCATCCGCTTTCATATGTTTTTATACGTTTTCGTCCGTTTACATACATTTTCGTCTGTTTTAAGATGTTTTCAGTCGTTTTTGGCCGTTTTCAGACATTTTTGTCTGTTTTCGTCTATTTTGTCTGTATCCGTACGTTTTGGTACGTTTTCATGTTTTCGACCGTTTTCACACGTTTTAGTGTGTTTTTACACGTTTTCGT
>BQNB010005150.1:0-17890 GCA_026074375.1 Tanacetum coccineum
GATCTCATTTGGGTAAAAGTGAATGCACAGTAAGTGTAATTGGGGTATAAGTTTAACCGGGTAGAGGTGGGTTAGGGTATAGGTAGGATCGGGTAATTGGGTTGGGGATTTGATTCTCATTGGCTGAAAGGTGGATCCATGGGTAGTTTGACCCGTGCTAAGACCCGCGCTTTTTTGCATCTTTGAGGGAATTACATCTCCGGCCCTTGTGTTTGGCAAGCACATTTTCTTAGCTTATAAACAACTTTGGGCAAATTGCATATTCAGCCCTTGTGATTTAAAACAATGGGTGCGGTTTGGTTGACTGTGAGGTTACTGCTATTGACTGCAGGAAGGTGAGGCCATGTTTCTCTCTGCTTCGGCTTTGATTTTTGAGCTTCTTGATCACTCATCCGTTCTGTGTTCGTTTTTTGGACTGATTGTCTTGACTATTTGACATATCCATTCCCTGCACAATAATAAAAACTCGTACATGCACATTTTTGCCATTTTTTGTCAGTTTTGGGTTTATTTGGGCTTTTAAGCAATAAATAGAGATGTGTAATCTACCACTTATCAAAATTCCCAACTAAACCCCGAATGTGTGTCTCTAGAAATATCACATGCCTTATATAACTAAATACCTCAAAAATTCACAAACTAAACCTTTGAAAAGTAGCCAAAGAGTTCTTGTTTGAGAGAGAGATAAGAGTCACAAGTTATAAAACAACCGAACTTCCCATTTTCTAAGATTTTTCTACTTTTATGGATTTTCTTGATTATTAATCTAACTATAACTACAATTTTATTTGTGTTGACATAATGCAATGTTTTCGACTTACCACTTGTTACTTTAAGGATCATAGAACTAAAAAGCACATTTAGCGTCTAAAAGTTTATTATCATCCCGATTTTTCACCACTTTTCCCATGCTAAGCTTAAAAAACAAGATCATTGTTAATTACAAGTCATGACACTAACACTACTCATAAATACTAATTGTGTACTTACTTTTCCTCCCACAAATCCTACTTTTGTATCTCAGGATTTTACTTAAGTCATATACCCGAAGGCTCTTTAAGACTTTTGTTTCGATACTTATTAATTCAGAAAATAAAGTGCAATGGTTAAGAACGCAATAATTAGCTCCTAGCCCTTTTCAAAAGATCAAATGCAATCAAGATTAAAGTCCACATCGAGGCGACCAAAATTTGGCTTTTATTAGGCTACTTAAGCAAGGCACCATTCATGTCATATACCCTAAGGCTCTTTAAGACAAGAATGAACCAATCTTATTTGCACCATATACCCTTAGGCTCTTTAAGGCACAAAACAAGACAAAAATTAAGCAACATTATTAAACCTCAGTCCTTTAGTAGGCTACAACATCGGCCACGCCTCCGACAAGATGTAGCAAACATATTTCGACTTCGGATTATATAAGTAAAACCGGTGCCTTTTATCTCGAAGCCACATCGATAGCGAGTCGACAAGAGGTTATTCTACTTATTATGACACCGGACTCTACCTTATATGAAAACTCCAACATCGGCCACGCCTCCGACACGATGAAGTAATCTGGCAGAGATACTTATTTATTATTATTTTTGTATTTTTAAGCCAAATTAAGTATTCCTGATGTGTACTTATCCTAATCACAAAGGAACTAAAGAAAACTTCTATTAACTAATTATTAACCAAAAAACCATATAACTCTATTTATTAAACATTATATATAAAAGTGAAACAAGCTAATGGGAGAAAAAGCCACAATTAATACTTATGAGCTTGAAAGAAAACCAACTATTCTACGTTTAATGTCATGACTTATAAATAACACTATCATTTCTTGTTCTTCACAAAAGAAATTTTGCAAATGCTTAGCCTATATCCCCGCCTTATTTTATCCTCACACAATGACCCGAATTCTAGGGTTTAGGGCAATCTCCCCCCGATACCATATGGCGCCGTGCGCCACCCCTTCCAAAGCTGACCCCCCCCTCTTCCCCCCTATATTAACCCATTCCTCCCCACCTCCCCCCCTCCCCCCCTCACACCCCCACGCTGCCCCAATAAAGACCACCCCCACCCCCCCTAACCACCCCCCCCCTCACCCCTCCCACCACACGCCACTCCGACCCCCCCTAGCCCCCCCTGAATCTACCTATACTATTGCAACAAAAATACAAAATAATTATTTCCCCAACTCCACAATTTAACCCCTCCTTGTCTAACAACCTCACATCCTCTCCACCCAGCCACAGACCTCCCTTAACCACACCCCCCCCCCGTACGCGTTGTACACACCATACACCTTCCTGCTTTCACCATACGCTAACACAAAGCACACATTAATACCCCCTACACTGCTCGGACGCCCCGCTTCCCCTCTAACGTCCCCATGTCCATGCACCACATTCAAACCAATCTTATTATTTAATCTGTTTGCCTATCTTACCATCACAACCCCCTATTAAATTCGACGGCGCCACCCCCAGCCACTTTCACCTTCATTGCCCAGCGATCCGCATCACTCCCTTCCGCGCGACCCATCAACTCTATCAGCCTACCAGTAACACACCTTGCTCGTGATGGAAACCACTGAGGAGAGCACCACAACACAGCCATGGAACACCACCGCCCAAGACCCAACCTCCCCCCCGAGTTCCGGCTTCCACCGTTTCCCACTTCGACCCCTTGCTCCGTGTCAACTTCACGAAACGCAATTAATCTCTCACCTCTTAACCAACATAACCCCTACCACCACCACCCAAAATTAATTTATCACCCCCGGACCACCCCCCTTTTAAACGTACAATAATAAACAATCAACGGAGGGATAGAACGTAGCATAAAAGAACATTCTCCTTTTCTTAACTCCCACTCCCTCCCGAGAACCCCCCCCCCAACCCCTGCACCTACCTCACCAGATATGATCGCAAGTAGCATACTTAACACGTTAAAGTAATCCAGCCCCAGAACAAAATGCGATCCCTCCGTTCTAAATATTGATAATTACCTCTAAAAATACTGGTTGATATGAACTTACGCTCAACTATGGTTCTTGTTAACGTTATATCAGCCAAGAACGCCTTACACTAAACCTTTACCGATCCCAGTAGATCTTGACAATCGCTTCCAACCCCCTGAACGACATAAGCTTCCATTTCAAGAGAGACCCGCGATAATACCTTCCTCCAACAATCTTCGCTAATGCATCCGGCTATCATCGATATAGTTCGTTAACGCAGAAAGGTACTACAGTGTCCACAGCAAAGTCTACATTAAGACAATATTTAATGATACTCATAAAATTAAAAAATAGAAGAAGTAGACATATACACAACAAACACATCTGCCCCTTTTAGAAAGAGGACAACGAGAACTCATTCAAGTTCGTTCCACGACCTGCGCGCCACTTCCACTCCTCGTTAGGTCCTCCTAGCATCCACTTAAACTGTGACCATGCGGGCAACACCTCGACGGTACACCACATTTTTTACACAACCACCAGCTTTATATCTTCCTTCCATATACACGCCCCCAAGCGATGTAAGACTAGTCGTACACCCTTAGTACGACAGCAGTCCTCACTGTATCATAAAACAACACCCGCCCGTAACCCCCAGAGAACAGAACAGGAGATGACTACTCAACCCATACCTTTGATGCCCCTAATGCAGGCGGAGAAAAGCCCCAATCAAAGACACCCCAAAAATTCTCGCGCCTTGCCTTAGCATCCATCCCGCAGGCTCCTCTCGAAACCCCACACCCACTTCTTAATGACGTCATGTCTGGACAAGAAACTCTTTCCTCATATACAAGACGCGCAATCCACAACCTCAAACCTCCGTTCTACTGCGACCAATCCGCCAACCTAGCATAGTGCATAGAAAAAAAGCTAGGATCTACTCTATGAAATGCAAGAAGATACTTGAAATACCAAACCACACAACCATAGCCCCTCCCACCCGCCAGCCTCCCTACCTATCCCCCTCCCCCCCCTACAGCTTTAGCCCTCCCCGACTCCCCCCCGCCGACTCCCCCTCTCCCCCCCTTACCCCCTCTCCCCTCCCCTCCCGGAGTCCTACCCCCCCGCCCTCCCTTCCCCACCACCCCCCAACCAATTCCCACTTCCCCTGCCGCCGCCCGACCGACACCCAGCCCCCCCCCGCCCCGACCCTGTTCCCTTACCCCACTAAAATCCAACCATCACTCCGCCCCAAAGGTATGTGTGTATGTCTATATGTTGGGGGTGGGGGTCTGTGGCCGCCACCGGTCTCTATTATACATCATATGGGGTATATGGGGGCCCTTCGCTTTCGCCGAGCCACGTTCAAACCTCCAGGCACTAACGACCCTAGACCCAGAAAGAGCCAAAGGGTGCTAGCCACTCCCGCCGATACGCAACCCCGCAACGCCCTACCGAAGCCAGAGGAACACAACGCCGAGGCTAGCCCGCCAGCCGACGCGCTCTCGCAGTCACGCCCAGATCGCCCATGCTCCGCCCCGTGACGGCGCTCCCGAGGCCCTCCGACGGAGACTTTTACCCGTGCCCGCACGAACCCCTAGGGGGCACGGACCTACAGCTGCTCCCCTGCACACCGCTTGTCTAAGCCCTGCTGGCGGCCTGGCTCTAGCAGCTAAGCGGCTGTAAGCGCCCGGATTTAAGCTTACAGTAAGCTCACTGGTAGCTCGCTAGTAGGCTATTAGTACACAACCGTCCAATGCCAGAGCCCTGCCAACTAGTTAGCCCCCGACCCCACGCCCTCCCACCCTCCTAGAGCATCCGGGCCGCAGCCGGCCCGATGCCCAGAGAAGGGCCCTGCCCTTTAGCCCGCCTGCGCCTAGCCGCAATCGAAGCTCGAGATCCCCGCTTAGCAGAATCAGCACTAGCCAGCCGCTAGCCCGATCGCTTGACCACGCCCGGAGATAATGCGTAAGGATAATTGTGTTTGTTGATTAACCTACCAACGAATCACATTCATATAAGGAAGAAAAGTAAGCAAGATGAAGAATTCACTTGAAAAATCTAGGAGAACAAAATAATATATAAAGCTTTACAAAACTAACGGGGTACAAGAACGAAGAATTTAATCGTCCTACTCTCAGATGAGGAGCTCCACATTCGTCTAGAGAAGACTCAGAAAAAAAAAAAAAACTATTTACAAAGCCAGAATAAACAGCCGAACTTCCACCACGTATAAGCTCTTTTAAGTTCTCTCGTCGGTCTGCTATAATAAGAGTCCCACTATGAAGAATGACACTACTCTAGCAACTATAATAAACTCGGGTTTTTTTAGAAAAAATACACCAATAACACAATAGTAAGTAGGTGTTATAAATTATGATCGTGCAAGACTTGCTCATATGAAGTTTAATCAGCAGAAGGTTTGTGGACCAAAAACTTTCTCAACTAGATGTGCCATCACAATGGTTACAAGAACGGAAGAATTGTTTGCATGTTCACAGAGTTTAACACAAATTCGTCATTATTATAGATATAGATCTCATTAAAGGAATTGCTTGCAGGCTTGCGGGTAGTTAAAGTAGCGAAACTTGGAATAAGTTATTAGTGCATTTCTTACACTTGACATTTTGAAATGCGATTTGAGACGCATTTTCCCCCTTGTGCTGTTCAGTCTCGTATTTACTCGTCCAAGATTCTTACGATAATACTTCTTAAACAATGTCATCAGGCCAGAAAACTGCCCTTCAATTCAGATTAGCGAATGTGGTTTGGTCGATAGAAGTACAGAACCTATTCAGTCTAGCTACCAAAAGGGATCCTTGAAACTGTTTACCCGAACAGAAGCCCAAATCTGTGACTATCCAAGTATAAGTAAAAAATTAGTATAAAAGTGACTAAGTTTTCTTATCCTTTTCTTTGAATTAAAATTTCAAAAACATATGTCTTATTATATCAATAAATAAATGTTTTAAAAGAAAATGGGTGAAGTGGGTGAAGCATACTTAAAATATTTAAATTTGGTGCACAAGGAAAACCAAGGGATTGATCCCCTAATTGGTGAGAATTAGGCTTGAGTGAGTCAAGATAGTTGTAATGGTCATTACAATGAGCCTATTCATGTAAAAGGAGAATGGGCCCGGAACCCAAATTAATCCACATAGTAACATAAAGTATAAAGACATCAGTGATACCTAATTATATTGTTATATGCATTACATTTTTAGATCATAACAAAAGTAACAATAACAAAGAACCGAATCAGACATCTTAAATGATAAATTAGTATTTGTGGGTGAAGCGATTACATAGTTATAAATTGAAGCAAACCCACATTTGTCTAGACATGTATATTCAAGTTTCAGTCACCATTTTGGAAAAAAGGTTTGTAATATAGGATATTGGTGGTGGTGGCCTCTAACATCGATGTAAAACTTAATCATGGTGATATCTACCCCCATTGTATTAAAAAAATGTTATACACGGATTAAATAGAAATTTTTTTTATTTTTTTTTTATTTTTTTTTTTTTTTTTCTTTTTTTTTTTTTTTTTTTTCTTTTTTTGCTGAACATTTTTGTGTGGTTTCACCTCCTTTTCACAAGAAAATTATAACCCAAACCCCACAACCCAAAAGAAAAAATAACGTATCTGTGTTGCTTAAGCACACAACAAAATGACACATGAAACAAAGAACCATTAAAAGAATATAGAGAAAAACATAAAGAAAATAAGTGTATTGTGACCGTTCATTGGCCCACATTAATTCTTTACGCATCTTTCAATAGTAATACAAATTAACAACAATTATGCTTCATCAACATTTGATTAATATTCTTTATAAAATGTGTTGTTTTTTTTAATAATGTTTTTAAATAATATCAAATACATAAGGAAAATATAATGACAACTAAGAAAACTAACAACTAATTCCAGATCAAGCAGAAATGTACTAAAAAATCATTCCCATGGTAAAAACTTTTAGATAAAGAGTTTCTGAACATTGGTCCTAACCTTAATCTTATACTTTAATCTAGTTGAAATGCATCGAAGAATACCATTTATTCATGAGTATAGCTAAATGTTCGGGTTATTTAAAAAAAATGATTAAAAAACCTTTGGCAGTTGTAAAAAAAGGAATCATCCACAACTATCCATCTCCACTGATCACTGCAATCGAAGAATGTATGGTATAGTGTTGGAGAGGAGCGAACTGATTTGCGCAAATATGTAATTCAATAGCCATAACAACGATTTCATGGAAGGTACCTGCATCACAGTCATATTTAACACCATACATTGGATACTGCCTATGATTCTGTCTGCCCTAGATACCAATTAAAGTACAATTTTAAAAGAACCGCTCCTGTATAAAAACGTTTTTTTTTGATAAGCAAATTCTCATGACGTGACCGCAGGAGAATGAGCGAGCAAGTAACCCAGCTTATTTTAGCCCCTTTAATACGACATATATATTTGGTTTTTTAAATATCAATTACACTAACACAACTCTATAAAACGATTTAATAGTAGACCATTTCCGTACTTTAGGATATGTGGTAAGGGCGATTAGGAATAGACACATGGCGCCATGCACCAGTTCCTCGTGTTAAGTAATTTCTTTGTATTCCAACTGACCGCTTCAATGCGCCTATAGTGCTTCTGCCTAAAACCAACTTCATAAATAAAACAGATGTTAACAAAAACAGTTACACAACGAACATTAAAACAAATGCATGCTAAATCCTTTACTAACACTATTAAATAAACCAAAACAAAATAAACCACTAACAACTTACACATATCTAAAAAATTAAGATATAATTACATTACACCAAACAACCATACGCATAAAATGGTGCAATAACACAGCATAGACTCAAAAGCATTATACCTATTCGAATACAACAAACAAACCCATCCAACTGGCATAGATGTTTAGTAGTGTGTGTTTTTTTTTTTTTGTTCTTGTGTCCCATTCATCTCTCCCATTGGTTTGTTTGTTTCTCATTAATGATTTGTAATATCAACCTATACAACAAAAAAATAACATAGACCTTCAAAAAATATTATCCAAATCCTTTAATCCATCAAGTTTGATCCACCAAGAGACAAACAAACCAATAAGATGTGAAAAAAGAAGCCCAAAAATAGAATACATCTAAACTGATATACTACTAAACTTACTTAGATAATCGTAATCCTATCCTGTTAAGAAAGGATTAACCACAAGTGCAAAAATCTGAACGATGACAGGTAAGCGTCAAATAATTCATTGGGCATATTAATAATGGTAGCCCACCACTGTACTTGCATGGAAAAAAAAAGGGAGTCAGATCAGGAGATAATCATTAAAACAATGTAAATAGACAATACCTTAAATCTAGGTCTGAAATGTATCTAGGTCTGAAAGTAACTTACTACACTTATCTATTCATATTTCTTATAAGCCATGATATCTCAATAAATTATGAATCGCATCAGCACCTTGTCACAACCATTAAGCAAAGTCTTAGCAGCTTTACTTTCCACGTGACAACAATCGACATGAATCGGTGTGTTAAAGTTTGTGGCTTTTGGTTTGTACATTTGATAACCATAACCGAATACTTTTAGCACTCTGTTAATCAACCGCTTACTTCCATTAAAAGCACAAGAACAAAAGACACCTGTATGAATCGATTTAAAAAAAACATGCTCGGTAAGCATAACAATAACACATTCAACATCTATTCTAGATCAAAGCGGTCCGTTTTAGAGGAATGTATTCATCTATGCAGGCCTACGATTTAATATATATATCGTGTTTAAACTAAGAAATAGATTATAGATAGCTTACCACAAATCTTTGCTGCCTTAGTACATTATGGCACCATCTGCCTTATTCTGATGTAATGGTCTTCGTTAAATAGTTTATTATAAAAAGCAAAATCTGGATCTGCTATGTGTTATTGCCTGTCATTTATTAAGCAGCTGATACGTACAGGCGTACAACTAAGTAGATAGCAAGTAAATTTAACCTCACCTGCCAACTCGTATGGAACCCCAAGCTTAACTCCTGCACTTTTAGCAACTAAAATGTGGCTGATTTCGTGTACACTCAAAATAAGTACAGTCACATCAACGTTATTGTTCATTTTACTAAGTCCAACAAAACCAAAAGGTAAGCTCAAATGATTTACAAATAATAAGTTAGACTACAATGCTGGCGTGTATAGCAGATTGAAAAACTTATCTTGATCACGTGGACCCAGAAACAAACTTGTCATTTGAAAGCTTTTCATCAACGGTGGCACTTTGGATATCTTGCCCAGGAGGAATCTTTCTCGAATAATCAATTGTAGAAGTACATGTTCCTAACATGCTGGTAGAACGAACACATGTTGGTTTAAAAAATCCTGAACACGAAAAAAATACACGATAAATGAAGTGAATATTAAACTTTCGTCAACAATCACCATGGAACGGATCTCACAATTTGTGAAACTGCATATTAAGTTTACCATTTCAAAGTTAAATCAGTTGAACAAACTAAATTGTCAACTTCAATCTAAATGAACTTGCTTTAAAAGAAGATAAATCAAGATATTCAATTTCATGGAACATACTGTTTGTTAACTTCTTTCCTCACTAACAAGTGGCAGACATTGTCAAATGTAGCCAGTGTATGAAACAAGAATCCATTGTTTGTTACAATAGCCATATCCTTCTCTTCCCATGTTCATAGCCTGTATCAACCTTGGAATTAATAGAGGTGGAAAAATAACCCTGTAAACCGGGTTTAGCCAAATGGGTCGAGTTAACCCAAAGCCATTTTTGTCTGACACTACATATTTCTGTAAATACTTTGTAAGATATCACAAAAACAGAATTATTTTAATAGTTTGGTTTGGTTAATTTGGATACAAACTCTGAGAGGTTGATGTATTCAAAATATAATTTGGATGACCTTTGACATATTAGACACGTTTATGTATAACCATGGGGAGTACGCATGAAGAGTATAAGAGCCAAAACTGAACTCACCAATCCAGGAACTTTTTACCCCTAGATGTAAGTTCTTCTTTTGTCTCCCTTACATCAGCCTTTCATAAAGAGCCTTCATCGCTTTCTATATGAAACAGATAAATGCAATTTAGTTAATGAATTAGTCAAGACTCGTCTGGCTTGAGTTTCACTAATGGCATTTTAAAAAAATGTACACTTGCTAATGAAAAATCAACCGCAGGAAACAGGCATTCATATTCGCTGACACTTCTACGGTCACAAGGATAAATACCCAGACAAACAAAGAAAAACGAATAAGTATGTAAAAATTGTAGTTAAATTGAGTACTTCTAAACTTTTATCTAGCTAAAAGGAAAATGTTATCTGTACACATACTCAGGAAACTCCATCCAAAGGGGACGAGCAAGTGGGACTCCGGTGACATTTGTTTCTCTAAATAGTGTGTAGAAATACAGAAGTAATGTGTATCATACACGTATAGTGTCCCTCATCAACTGGGTGAAGGTTTCCTGTCATCATAGTATATATTAGAAATCAATTTCACAATCAAAGGCCAGAACCATAGGAGTCATCCAAAGTCTATTTAACGCAAAAACTCTCATAAATCGTTTTTATTCGTATATCTAGATTATCGATGTTGTAATATTACCTCGGAGCCATTATTAACGCATTAAATATTTTGATGAAGAAAGATTACCAAAAAATAGAGAGAAAAAAGAAGTGTTTGTGGGTAAATTTAACTCAACCAGAGTACCAGACACATTTTGACCCATACCAAAACAACAACACCAGCAACAACAATACCCAGACTCGCCGGAGCGGGTATCGTTTGGACCCATACCAAACAATGATGAATTACGCAATTCGCCAGACCTACCTTGTGCCATCACTATCACAAGGAATTCTCACATTCATTATGTTTGACCCTTATGACAGAGAAATACGTAAAAGGCTGGTTTTTCTCTCTTCTTAACAAATTTCTTATTATTTTCTCACTTTGAGGACAAAATGAACTTATTCCACACAAAAAACAAAACTGAGATAGTGTATGAACATGTATGGAATACTAAGTAAAGCGACTCATCATATGGTACAGTACCTATCTTCCGAGCAACTATTGTGGCTTAGAATTTGCATTTTACAACATAAAACCAAAACATCAAACGGATCCAAACCTCCAAGAATCTTGCTATCTCGATCATAGTCCTGCAAACGACAACATTCAAACCATTGACTTCAAGAGTTTGGATGTAAAAACATAATTTGAAAGCATGATATTTACAAACTTAAAAGTTCAAACCTTTTAAGTCACAACGCTTGTGGGTTTGGAACTAAACTTGTTCTTAAGATCTTCAAGTCTTGCTTCAATCATCCTAAGATTGAAAAGTTGTATTAGTAAATTGATATAGCAGCATACATACATACCTTTCAGCAAAAAAGACAATCCTTTTTTACATATGTGTGTACAATTCACCTACCAAACCAGAATGAGCATTTGCGGCCGCTTGTAAAAACTGCAAATCTCCGGTTAAATTATTGTCCTTCTGATCTCTAGTTAAATTATTAATTTAACATGTTGAACACTTTTTAAGGTTAACTATGGTATCAGGTAAGATAAAAGCTAAAGGATTATGGCATTGAAAGGGTTGAAAGGATTACGCTTATTGCTGATCCACAACCTGAAGGGTTGAGTCATGGCATTGCATTTATTAGGTTTTTAGGTCACCTAGATGCTCAACTTATCTATAAAAGGCTTCAAAATCCTGATGCTATTTTGGGGCATTATGATAGAACCAAAGTAGCTTTTGCATAACCTTTGTGCTACCCAGATCCAGAGGTTTTGGATCAGGTTAAGTCTGTCTTTGTTGATGGCCTCCCACCTCACTGGGATGAAGACATTGTTAGGGAGAACTTAAAAAGCTATGGTACTTTTGAGCGTGTCATGCTGGCACGAAACATGTCATCTTCCAAGAGATATGATTTTGGATTTATTGATTTCACTACTCATGAAGCTGCTGTTACTTGCATTAATGGAAAAAATACTCGATCTTACCTGGAAGTCTACTTTTACTTTTGAAAAATCTTCTTCTTGCTGAAGTTCATCATTAACTGTAACCATGTAATCGACAATTACTTGAAAAACACAATAATCATCACAAGGAAAGACAAAACCCATGCCTAAAATCAAATCATCTGGTTATACCTTCTAGACCTAAACTGATCTGTCTCTATCTCTCCTATCCTCGTCCTTTGGAGATGAACGGTGGCGTGAAGAGCCCCTTTCTGAAATATTAATTGAACATATAAAATCATAACACAAAGTTGGTTTTCAGCTGTAGCCAAACCAATTGTATGCTTCAAGACTCATGCTGACCTGACTTTTGACACCCCACTCGCTAAAGAAAGTTATAGAGAATGCCTATTGATATAATCATCAGTTATGTCATATATAAGTTGATAGATAAGTGAGAGTTTCCAGAAATCGTTATCCATACCTCAGAAAGATAGGGTGAAAAATTGCGACAAGAATGGTCTGCTCTTCTTCTTAGTATCATCATCAACCTGTAATAACGTAATACGAATTGAAAACCATAAACCTTCAATCAATCATACTCAACCTATAATACTTATTAGGGTGTTCCTGCCAATCTACACCTTTTTGTGGAATAATACTTAACCTGTAATATCTAATATTGGTTTAGGTTTAGACCTCAAAGCTACTTATAGATCCATGAAGTGCAAACATCAACAAATTTTGTATTCCCAATTTCAGTTTCCATGACATTTTTAAGCATATTAATATATCATGATAAGAGCTTATGGTATTGTGTAACATTTTGAACACTATAAATTACATCATAGTATCATTAGTTATTAGTATGTGTAAAGTTTCCTTGTTTGCATAAGATATAGATGGATTGTAACAGAAAATGCACTTTGTGCAATACCCGTGCCATTAGATCTTGTTGCTCCACTGCTGACTTTTTAATCAGAATCCTACACAAATGAGCATAAGAAAGAACCAAGTTTCTGACTCCCTGTTATTCACTAATGTACATGTTATAAAGCTTATAGAGGGTGTATAAAAGAGTATCTGACTATTGTGTTTGCAAAATGCAAATAATCAGAAAATAGTGCGTAGCTAATCATTTGAAAAGAAGTAATTATCTGTGCAAGATGTGTTGAGAAAACACAATCCGGAACACCTCGGCCTTGCAGAATTTTAATGACTAATGTGGATATAAAGTAGAGTCTTAAATTACAATATGATCAGTTAGCACTATTAAGAACCTTAACTGACCATCTTCGGCATTTACATTATTGTATTTGTATAATTCACATGTAGCCTTGATTTTCTGAATACAAATTTATAATTCTTTTGAGGTTTGTTCAGAATCTTTGCGGGCATGTATGGGATAAAATGCTTCTTATCATGGCATAAAGGCGCAAATACATATGTGAACCAACAAAGAAAGTTGCACCAAGAAAGCAAAGAAAAACCACAAAAACTAAAAAAACTCGTATAAGAGCAATACAAAACAAATGACTACCAACTATTTAACTAACAAAATTGCCTTAGAAAACACGAACCTTGGTGGTGTAAACTTTGTTGTCTTTTTCGTTTATGTAAAACTGGATATACACCTTTGATTAGAGTACTGCAAGAGAAATGATTAACACAAAATTAATATCATAATCAGACTCATTTACACATATGATAAGAACATGAAATATATTCATACAACTAAATAGCATAAAACAGATTTGCAAAAGAGTTTGAGCCGATTGAAAGGTCTTTTGGGATCTTAAGACTTACGTACAAGGCTAAGGCTTACAAAAATATGTATAGAACTTATAAAGATCTGCCATAATATGTATCAGAATCATTAAGAAGTGTTCATAAGAATAAAACATATAACATATTAATTAGTACCATGAACGTGCAACATAGAAAATTAGTACTCCAATATAACATATAACATAATAATTAGTAATTCCGCACCATGAACACTTCTTCATTTAAAATATATTAATATATCATTGCTTGATGAAACAGTGGCATAGAAAATTAGTACTCCAATATAAAATATATGTAAATGATGTACATAAATTTATGTCTTTGTTACCCGTAATGACCAGGAATGCGTATGAATTTTTAAATGATGTGTGATATGTTTGTTTATTAGGGTTTGTACCTATATACCACCTTATATGCGTATGAATTTTGTTTTTGATAAAATTGTGTTGATCAATACTTATTGATAAGTATCATAAATATTCAAATGATAAGTCAATCACAAAGTATATCATTTAATTCATGTCCATGTCATCATTGAGGTGGCGTCCTATCACTAAATCTCATTAATCCAGTCATAGTTAGCCCCATATATATGTTATAGATATATAATATGCTATTATTATTCGATGTATATAAGCAGGTAAGAACACGTAGGATCACATACTGGTTATAGACCAGACCTAGTATCAGCTACCTGGTTTACTATAACCTTGGCTCTAGATACCAATCTGTCACACCCCCAAACGGGGCCTGGATGGAATACGTGTTTGAGGGCGTGATGTCATTGCATACATCGCATAAGATCAAGTAAACGTCCACTATATGGACGTTTGATAAAACATAACTCGTTGCTTTGGATAAATCAAAATAAGTCTTACAATATTCTTGACATAAATGAAATAATTTTAGTGGAAGCTTAAGGAAAAATGCAGCGGAATCATAACATGTTTTAAGACAACGAGTATTTAAGATTAAAGATAAACATTCTTGAAAGACACCCAGCAATGCATGCAACATCATATAGCACTTCAAGAACAATCCAGCTAAACACTTGAGAAACATGCTTAAAACAGTCAACATAAAGTTGATGAATTCATATGTTTGAATTGATGTAAGGTTGGACCACAAGATTTTAAAAGTGATGTGACTATTATAACAGATACAATATCACATGAAAAGTATATACGTTGCACTAAGCTCATGAAACCGATGCTAAATTAGGAGATACATATAATCTGCAAGTGATGATATTGCCCTACAGATGTCTGACCAAGACACCCCAAAGAATTCCCGACATGAAATATATCCATTTGTTCATCGACACAGAAACAAGTAAGTGCTTGCTTACCCGAATAGGGATAATTAGTCCCAAATAGATATATTTATAACATTCACGCTTACTTAACCAATCCCATTGGTCATAGGTAATTAACGGTTCATGATGGTTTGGGCATGATAGTGGTCTAATAGCTACTTAGGCAACACGTAAACAGGAAATGATAACTGAAAACACTTGTGCCCAAAGTTTAAAAACAAGCAATGTTTCTCACACAGAAGTTGTAAAACATTTTCTCACACAGAAGTTGTAAAGCATTTATTCAAAACAAGCAATGTTTCTCACACAGAAGTTGTAAAACATTTATCACATAAGAGAAAGATGATACACAATCCTAGCCATCACCTAAAGGAATGACGCGCCTTAGGACTAAGGTATGATATTCGAAACCAAAAGTGGTAAACTTATCAATCAAGAAGGCAACCATATGTGTTTGTGTCTTAGTTAGAAAAATGGTGTCGTTATGATGACAAAATATTCATGATTAAAATACGCCATGGTTTACTAAAAATTACTATTTTAGGAAGCTTTCTATTTTAGGAAAGTTCTATGTTTCAAGACGTTAATACCGTCCCCTGTATTTTGTTAAATCCATATTTCCGAAAACACTTTATCAATATCCTAAACGCCTAACTTTTACATCCGTCTCGACAACTTATCTCAAAAGTTACTATTTTTAGAAGTCTTACGCTTTTATAACATTCGGCATTCCATAATTTCTTTTATGACGTTTCTAGTGTTTCCAATCAATACGCTAATGTTTCTATATGTTTCGCCAATGTTTTAAAACCTCAAAAATGTCCAAAAACCTAATTTACTATTCACATCAGCAACTTCATTTGTTATTTTTCCAAAAAGTGTTTCAAAATTCATTTCGCCATAACTTGACCGTTTTAAATCCGTTTTAAGTGTTCGACATATGAAAACTCATCTATACGAAATAAGCTCTCTAAAAACTACTTTCTTGACTAATGAAAACATTTTTAAGTCGCCCAAAACCTTAAAACAAAACCGGATCAGCAACCATATTTTTCGCAAATGCTCCCAAAACTCCTCCAAACTTCACAATAGTGCCTATTCTAGCCTAGTCCCATTCACTACTAAACCAACCAATGTTTCGCCATCAAAACCACAATCAATACTAACCAAATCCTAAGATGTCTATTGTTGCAACACTCATGATCACTCATACTCACAACCAAATCTTTTGTAAATTAAAGAATCATAAAACAATACTAGTTTAGGTTTTAACTTGTTTATTTTCAAAAACTACAAACATATAAGACTTAATATTGAATAAGAACCATAAAGAAATCACAAGAGATGGAATAGAACACTTACAAGAATAAGATGAGTAAAGAAACACACAAGATCTAACCCAAAATTCTTAGATCTAGAAACCCCAAATAATCTTGCAAAACCCTCTTGAAATATCAAAACCCTAACTCTTAAAATATTTAAAAAACCTTGAAAACAATGATCAAACCCTTGAAACACCCTTAGATATGATTAGAAATGATCTTGGAATGAATGAATCTTGATAGAAATAAAAAATATGGAATGTATATGTGTGTGTTGATGTCCGCAACCAAGGAAGGAGAAAAAGAGAGATGAGATCTCTTGGTAGCTTTGTTGGAATGAAATGAATACCTAATGTGTGATATGATAAGCCTTATATAGGGAAAAACTAAGGTTAGAGATATTTTAAGAGCCAAGACTTATCAAGGAAGGTATAATGTGACTAGGTGACCAACACACACTAAAGGTGTGAGTGGTGAGGTGCGGACGCAACAAGCCAAGGGGAGGGGGAAGACCATGCTTGAACACTAGCTTGTTAAATAAATCAAGATTCTATTTTTACAATTAGTGGAATAGTTGTCCAAAGCTTGCATAGAGTCCTTACACCACCTTGCATGCATAATACTTCTAAAATTTTTCAAATTAAAGCATAAAGATTCCTCATGAATTAATTTTGAGACTTGTTGTTGTAATTTGGTTTCTTGGTCATCCGAATTCACAAGTGGGGGAGGGAAGATCATGAAATTTTGACTTCCAAACTCAAGAAAAACGATAACTAGAGTTTACACGAAAAGATTACGGGTTTTTGGGTTTCCGTTTGATCAAAAACGCGAAAAACGTAATTAATATGCTAAACCGTAAAAATAAATACCGAAAGTGATCGTGAACCACGAAACACTTAGAAAAGATAAAATAATGCATATAATAGCGTGCTAGCCGCTGCTTCATTTCGTATAGTGATAACGCTTTCTCTTTCTCAGCGCTCCGCCCCCCCTTATATAGTAAGGGGAACTTTGGTTGCGCGGCTTTCTCTTATACTTATAGGGGTCTATTTTCTCTGACTTGACTCATCTTGACCTACTTGACTCAGCGGTTAGAGTATCGCTTTCATACGGCGAGAGTCATTGGTTCAAATCCAATAGTAGGTAAAACCGACCAAAAGCCCCGCTTTTGCCAGCATGACAGCAAGCACGGACTGGCAGCAACCTATCAATATCCGGAGTCAGAACGCGTCCGATGACGTTTTTTAGATTTACGCGGGATAACCTCTCGATTTTAGGTTAAATTCAAACGTAACGGATAAAATTCAAAATAATGATCAGAATAGTTTAAAATATTGACCTAAAATTTATGAGGTGTGACACGGCTAGAATGGGTTATCAAGATAGAAATGATATAAATTTTGTGTTTTGGGTATAAGAGTGGGTATTTGTTGAAGTATAGATGGGTATTGATGCTTCCATGTATGCATAAGTGTAATTTATTGCGAAACGTAAATGTTTT
>BQNB010005150.1:19296-103631 GCA_026074375.1 Tanacetum coccineum
AACAATAAAAACAAAAAAAATAAGCTACCCAAAAGCTTAAGTATAAGCTTTTTAAACCACAAAGATCATGATAATAAGCAACAAATAATTTCGAACTAATAAGCCTCTATAAGCTTCGAAAAGCTATTGATTGTGTTAAGAGAAAAGAAAAAAAACGCAAGAAAAACAAAACACAACTTTTGAAGACGTTGTGCACTAAAAATAAAATGTAAGTTGGTACTGTTCATCAAAACAAAAAAAAACCATACAAGCCCATATAAGCCCAAATTAAGTACCAAAAACAAGAAAAAATTGAAACTTTATCAGTTTTTAATATTGAAATCATCTACACTCCAAAACATTTTTAGAGTGATGGAGAGAAAGAATTCAAGGACTTTATCATGTTTGTAAGTGAAAAAAGGATTATAGGGGAAACCTGGGGGAAAATAAAGAAAAATAAGTCCGGAAAAAATTCAAACTTTATCATTTTATAAAAAAGATAATATGAAACGTGAAAAGAAAGAAAAATAAGCCGAACCAATAAGCTCAAAATAAGTCACCACAACAAGAACACAAACACAACACGCACGAATACAATACACCCCTGTAGCTCTGGTACCAATTGTACATAGTAAGAAACACTAGCTAACTAAGATGATCCGGAGGTCAGGGAGGATTGAGGAAGAAGTAAGCCATATTATTTAGAGAGAGAAAGGTAAGATGTGTATGTGTTTTAGAAAGAGAAAGAACACACACACACACCTTGGTGAAATGATACAAATGAATCCTCACCCCTCCATGAAAGTATGGAGGGGGTATTTATAGTCTTAGTGACACCTAACTATTGTAACTTGTCATTATTAGTCACTACGTGTCACACTATAAATAAACTAATGTAATTCTGGATATGTCACCATATTTTAAGGCTAACAGATGATCTCTACAACAATCTTAAAGTATATAAACAAGAAGACAAAGGGACATCAAGCACAAGTACAAGCACACAAAACATGGCTTTTGTGTCCTCTAACAACTCTAGCATCACTAATGAAGCAGTTAATACTACTCATGGATTTCTGCTGCCAGCACTCAAGCTAATGCTGCTAATCCAATAAATGTTGATAACTTGAGTGATGCTGTGATCTATGCATTCTTTGCTAGTCAACCAAGTAGTCTTCAACTTGCAAATGAGGACTTACAACAACTCCATCCAGATGACTTGGAAGAGATAGATTTGAGATGGCAGATGGCCATGATAACTATGAGGGCAAGAAGGTTCTTAAAGAACACTAGAAGGAAGGTGACTATTAATGGTAATGAGACCATTGGGTTTGATAAGTCCAAGGTGGAGTGCTACAACTGCCACAAGAGAGGACATTTTGCTAGAGAGTACAGAGTTCCAACAAAACCAAGACAACAGGAACAAGGAAAGCTCAAGAAGAAGTGTGTCAGTAAAGACAACTACTTCCAATGCTTTGATCTCATGTGATGGTCTTGGTGGTTATGACTGGAGTGATCATGCAGAGGAAAGACCAACAAATTATGCACTCATGGCCTACTCATCTTCAAGTTCAGATTTTGAGGTATCTAATGATTCTACTTGGTCAAAATCTTGTCTTGAAACTGTTGAAGTGCTTAAATCTCAATATGAACAACTATTGAAAAGATTTGAGAAATTTGAGTTAATGGTTATAGCTTATAAGACAGGTTTACAGTCTGTAGAAGAAAGACTTGAATTTTATAAAAAGAATAAGTTTGTTTGTGTAGAAAAGATTAACGACTAAAAATGGGATATTCAAGTAGGAGAGATAACTATTGGGGAGCTTAGGAAGAAGCTAGAAATAGTTCAAAAGGAAAAAGATGACATTCAGCTTAATGTAGACAAATTTGAAAATGCATCTAAAAGCTTAAACAAGATTATAGAGAGTCGGATTATAGACAATTACAAGAAAGGTTTAGGCTATAATGCAGTTCCACCTCCCCTAACAGGAAATTTCATGCCTCAAAAACCTGACTTGTCATTTACTGGATTAGAAGAGTTTACAAATGAGCCTGTAGTTATTAAGCTTGTAGTTGAGAACAGTGAAGCTAAGGCTAGTGAAGCAAAGCCTAAAGCAGTTAGGAAGAATAATGGTGCTCCAATTATTGAGGATTGGGTGTCAGATATTAAGGAAGAAAATGTGTCTCAAACTAAGATTGAAAAGAATACAGCTAAGCCTAGTTTTGTTAAGATAGACTTTGTCAAAGCTAAACAAACAAACAAAACTGATAGGAAAACTACTAAACAAGTTGAGCACAATAGGTAAAACACTCACATTCCTAGAGCCAATCAAAGAAACTAGAATAATATGATGTCTCAGAGACTAGGAAGTAATTTTGAGATGTTTAACAAAACTTGTTATGTGTGTGGAAGTTTGGATCACTTGTAGGTTGATTGTAATTATCAAAGGGTGGTATAACCTGTTTGGAACAATGCTAAAAGGGTGAATCATCAAAATTTTGCCAAAAAGACTCACCCATGTCCTAAAAAGAACATGGTTCCAAGAGCAGTACTAATGAAGTCTGGCTTAATATCTATTAATAATGCTAGACAAAATATTTCAAAAACAGCAGCATTAGTTAATACTGCTAGACAAGTTAATACTACTCACTCAAAAACAACAATGAATGCTGCTAGACCAATGTCACATTTCTTTAAAACAGCACATTCAATTATTAAGAGGCCCATTCACAAGAATACAACATTTAAAAATAGTAATTTTAATCAGAGGGTTAATACTGTTAAGGATAAAAATGTTAATAATGCTAGGCCAAAAATAGTAGTTAATGCTGCTAGGCCAAAAGCAGTAGTTAATGTTGTTAAAGAAAATAATGTTAATGATGTTATGGCCTCAGCTTGTTGGGTTTGGAAACCAAAGACTAAAGTTTTAGACCATGTTTCTAAACACAACAGTGCATCAATCACCCTAAAGAAGTTTGATTATATTGATGCACAAGGCAGATCCAAGTCAGTAATGGCTTGGGTCCCCAAAAGAAACTGATTTTCTTATCCAATGTGCAGGGCAATCCACAAATGGATTTACAAGATAAAGGAGTGATTGATAGTGGATGCTCAAGGCACATGACAGGGAACATGTCCTATCTTATAGACTATGAAGAAATAGATGGAGGATATGTTGCTTTTAGAGGGAACCCCAAAGGAGGGAAAATCACAGGAAAAGGTACCATTAAAACTGGTAATCTAGATTTTGAAAATGTGTATTTTGTGAGAGAGTTAAAGTTTAATCTCTTTAGTGTCTCACAAATGTGTGATAAAAAGAATAGTGTTCTTTTTAATGACACTGAATGTATTGTTTTATCTCCAAACTTTAAGTTAATTGATGAAAGTCAAGTTTTACTTAGAGTTCCTAGAAAGAACAATATGTATAGTGTTGATTTAAAGAACATAGTTCCTAAAAGAGGTTTAACTTGCCTTTTTTCAAAAGCCACATCTGATGAATCTAAACTTTAGCATAGAAGGCTAGGTCACTTAAATTTTAAAACCATGAATAAATTGGTTAAGGGAAATCTTGTAAGAGGTTTACCTTCCAAACTTTTTGAAAATGATCAAACCTGTGTTGCTTGTCAAAAGGGAAAGCAGCACAGAGCCTCTTGTAAGTCCAAAACAGAGAACTCAATCAGTCTTCCTTTACATTTGTTGCATATGGACTTGTTTGGTCCAACATTTGTAAAAAGCCTTATGAAGAAAATGTATTGCCTAGTTGTCACAGATGATTATAGTAGGTTTACATGGGTTTTCTTTCTAGCTACTAAGGATGAGACTAGTGGCATTCTTAAGTCCTTTATAACTAGGATAGAAAATCTAGTAGATCACAAGGTTAAGGTGATCAGATATGATAATAAGACTGAGTTAAAGAATAGAGAAATGAATCAGTTTTGTGAAAAGAATGGTATTTTGAGACAATATAGTATAGCTAGAACTCCTCAACAAAATGGAGTTACTGAGAGGAGAAATAGGACACTAATTGAGGCTACTAGGACTATGCTAGCTGATTCTAAGTTGCCAACTACTTTTTAGGCAGAAGCAGTTAATACTGCTTGCTATGTGCAAAATAGAGTATTAGTAGTTAAGCCTCATAACAAGACCCCATATGAACTTTTTCATGGTAGAACACCAACTTTAAGTTTTATGAGACCATTTGGGTGTCATGTTACCATTCTTAATACCATAGATCACTTAGGCAAATTTAATGGTAAGGCTGATGAAGGTTTCTTTGTTGGATACTCTTTGAATAGTAAAGCCTTTAGAGTATTCAATAGTAGAACAAGGATAGTGGAAGAAAACTTGCATATTAGGTTTAGTGAGAATATACCTAATGCTGAAGGTAGTGGACCAGATTGGCTATTTGATATTGATGCACTAACAAGAACAATGAATTATGAGCCAATTGTTATAGGTACACAGTCTAATGGTTTTGCAAGTACAAAAGCAAATGATAATGCAGGTCAAGCTAGAAAGGAGACAGAACCTGTTAAAGATTACATTTTCCTACCATTATAGCCTGCTGATCTATATTTTCCCAAGATTCAAAGAGTTCTCAAGATGAAGGATCCAAACCTTCAAGTGATGATGAAAATAAGGTTGATGATGATCCAAGAAAAGATAGTGAAAGTATTGATTAAGAGAAGGATGTTAATATTAACAACGCTAACAATGTTAGTGCTGCTAGCAAAAATGAAGTTAATGTTGTGGTAGAAAAACAAGCATTGAACTTCCAGATGATCCAAATATGACTGCTTTGGAAGATATAAGCATATTTGACCTCTCAATAGATAATGAAGATGTTGGTGCAAAGGCTGACATGAACAATTTGGATACAACAATCCAAGTCAGTTTTATTCCAACTATAAGAATTCATAAAGATCATCCTCTCAATCAAGTGATTGGAGATTTTCAATCAGCTACATAAACAAGAAACATGTCAAAGAATTTAGAGAAGCATGACTTTGTTAGTACTATTCAACAAAGAACAAACCATAAAGACCTTCAAAACTGCTTGTTTGCTTGCTTTTTATCACAGGAAGACCCCAAAAGGTAATTCATGAATTAAAGGATCGAAGCTGGATAGAGGCAATGCAGGAAAAGCTTCTACAATTCAAGTTACAAGAAGTTTGGACTTTGGTGGATTTACCAAATGAAAAAAGGGTTATAGGCACTAAATGGGTTTTCAGGAATAAAAAGGATGAAAGATGAATTATGACAAGAAATAAAGAAAGATTCGTTGCTCAAGGGTACACACAAGAAGAAGGGATTGACTATGATAAAGTCTTTGCTCCTGTTGCAAGAATTGAAGCAATTAGGCTATTTTAGCTTATGCTTCATTTAAAGATTTTGTGGTGTATCAAATGGATGTAAAAAGTATTTTTCTCTATTAAGAAGATTGAAGATGCAGGTGTATGTATAGTCCAACCACCTGGATTTGAAGATCCAGACTTTCTGTTTGATGTATATAAGGGTTGAAAAAGCAATATATGAATCGCTACTTCAAGTCTCTAGAGCTTGGTATGATCCTTGTAAACATATTGGTTAGTCAATGAGTTTCAATAGTAGGGCTAATTAACAAAACCCTTATTCATACACAAAGGTACAAGGTGATATTTTAATGGTCCTAGTTTATTGTGGATGCTATCATCTTTGGGTTCAACAATAAGATTTATGCATAGGCTCATTTTGAGAAGTTGATGCTTGAGAAATTTCAAATGAGTTTCTATGGGATGAACTTTACATTCTTCTTAGGATTACAAGTGGCAGTTGAAGAAAGGATGGCATATTTAATAGCTATGATTATATATGTTGGTAAAATTTATAGAAATTTGGGGTTTATAGAAGTCAAAACTACCAAGCACACCAATTGGATCAATCATATAAGCCCTTTGCTCAGGATGAGAGGGTGAAGAAGTGGATTAGTTCATATTATACGTCAATGATTAGTGCATTGATGTATCTTACATCTTTAAGACCTGACATCATGTTTGTAGTGTGTGCCTATGCTAGATACCATGTAAATCAAAGGTTATCACATTTAATGTTGTGGAAATGGATTTTTTAGGTACCTTAGAAAAGGTCAACCAAAAATTAGGCATTTGGTATCCAAAAGATTCTCCTTTTGATTTTTGTAGCATACACTGATAGTGATTATGCTGGAGCAAGCTTAGATAGGAAGTCTACAACAGGAGGTTGTCAATTCCTTAGATGTAGATTAATATCATGGCAGTAGAAGAAACAGACAGTGGTTGCAAATTTCACAACAGAAGCTGAATATGTGGACTGCTTAGTTGTTTGTGGACCAAGTGTTTTCAGATCAGAATCAATTATTGTTTTTACTGGGCATTTCTAGCATACCAAGATCTTTATTGACAATAACAGTACTATTTGCATAATTAAAAATCCTGTTTTTCATTCAAAAACAAAGCATATAGAGATTAGACATCATTTTATTAGGGATTGCAATGAAAAGAAGTTGATTCAAATGGTCAAAATCCATACTGACAAGAATGTTGCAGATTTACTTACAAAAGCTTTTGATTGTAGGCTAGGTTTCAATTTTTGAATTGCTAGTATTGGAGAATGCATATAATCCTGAAAATATAATTATCTCTTTTATGTTTTTGTAGAGTTTTGTATGAATTAGTATTGTTATTCATGTCATTAAAAGTTTCTGCTATTAAATATAATTAGTGTTGCTGGTTATACTTAATTCTGTTGAGTTAATATTGTTACGTATAATTAATACTGTGATAATAGTAAAAACAGCTATGGCTTGTGTTTTCTTGGTTTTTAGACTAACATTTTACAGAAAAAGCAAAGAAATGTGTTAGATTGATAATGAAAAACCTAGTTATTTGATAAAATAGACAGAGAATTTTGGTAGGAAAAAAAATTGAGAGAAATTGTAAGTTGAAAAACAAAAAGAGAGATAAATATATTAAAAACGGACAGAGTGATTTGGTGAGTAAAAGAATTGAGAGAAATGGTGAGTTGAAAAACAGAAAGAGAGATGAATATATTAAAAACAGAGAGAGTGTTTGGACTGGAATTAAAGTTAATGCTGCTAGGCATAAACTTACTACTGCTGTTGGAAGTTAATGCTGCTAAGCATAACTTACTATTGTTGTTGGAAGTTAATGTTGCTAGGCATAACTTACTACTGCTGTTGAAAGTTAATGTTGCTAGGCATAAACTTGCAACTGCTGGTGAACGTTAATGCTGTTGAGGGTATTTTCATAAATACTTCGATTAAGGGTTTCAATCACTCATTTGATCGATTTCATACTTTCTTATACTCTCTAATCTCAAACCCTAACTTAATTTCATCATTCATCATCAAAACCCAGCACAAATGGCGAATCTAAAGTTTGCATATACTCTCAACATGGTTGCATTTTTGTATTTTTGTCTAAACCTGTTGAAAGTAAAGGGTTTGAACAAATTGTGGATTTTCTGAATGCACACACCATAAAGTATGCTTTAACTGTTAATCCCACTATATACACTTCGTTTATTGAACAATTCTGGGCTACTGTCAAGGCAAAAACTGTCAATAGGGAAGTACAGTTACAAGCCCTAGTGGATGAAAAGAAGATCATCATTACTGAGTTGATTGTACGAAGAGATCTTCAACTAGAAGATGCTGAAGGTGTTGATTGTCTACCCAATGCTACTATCTTTGAACAACTTACACTAATGGGGTATGAAAAACTTTCATAGAAGCTTACATACTATAAGGCATTCTTTTCTGGGCTACTGTCAAGGCAAAAACTGTCAATAAGGAAGTACAGTTACAAGCCCTAGTGGATGAAAAGAAGATCATCATTACTGAGTTGATTGTAAGAAGAGATCTTCAACTAGAAGATGTTGAAGGTGTTGATTGTCTACCCAATGCTACTATCTTTCAACAACTTACACTAATGGGGTATGAAAAACTTTCATAGAAGCTTACATACTATAAGGCATTCTTTTCCCCACAATGAAAATTCCTTATTCATGCTGTTTTATAATGCCTAAGTGCTAAGACTACTGTATGGAATGATTTTAGTAGCACTATGGCTTCTGCAATTATCTGTTTAGCTACAAACCAGAAGTTCAACTTTTCAAAATACACATTTGAAAGTATGGTGAAGAACTTGGATAATGCAGGAAACATTTTGATGTATCCAAGGTTTGTATATGTATTTGTAAATTAACAACTTGAAGGGATGCCTGCTCATAAGAGAATTTACATTGCACCCTCTCATACTAAGAACATATTTAGGAATATGAGAAGGGTTGAAAAAGGTTTTTCTGGAAGGGAAACACCATTATTCCAAACAATGATGGTACAAGATCAAGAAGAAATGGGTGAAGGTTCAGAAATGCCAACTGATCCCCATCACATACCTACCATTATTCAACCATCAACATCTCAACCTCAAAAGAAACAAAGATCAAGAAGGTCAAAGAGAAAGAACACTGAGGTACCTCAGCCTAGTGGTCCTACAACCAATGTAGTAGATGAGGCTGTCAATGAGGAGATGGATGACAGTTTAGAAAGGGTTTCCACTACTGCTACTACTGGCTTAGATGCATAGCAGGATAGGAGTAACATTGATAAGACCCAACCCAAGGCAACACTTAATGAATCAAGTTCCTCAGGAACTAGTTTAGGTAGTGGTTCCAGGCGCCAAGAAACCATGGGGGATACAATTGCTCAAACTAGGTTTGAGAATGTATCTAAAACATCCATTAATCCACTGCTCGCAAGAGGTAACACACTTCAAAGTGGTGAGGATAGACTGAAACTTGTAGAATTGATGGCATTTTGTACAACTTTACAAACAAGAATTCTTGCTTTAGAGACAACAAAGACCACTCAAGCTAATGAGATTAACAGTTTGAAAAAGAGGGTCAAGAGGCTTGAGAAGAAAGATAGGAAAAGAACTCATAAGCTCAAAAGATTATACAAGGTTGTCTTGACAGCCAGGGTAGAATCCTCTGATAAAGAAGGTTTGGGTGAAGAGGATGCATCCAAATAGGGGAGGAGAATTTATGATATTGATGTTGATGAATACATTACCCTGGTTAGTGATCAAGATGATGCTGATATGTTTGGTGTTAATAACTTAGATGGTGATGAGGTGATTGTTGATAATGTAGATGCTGCTGAAGAAGTTACTGTTGTTATTGAAAAGGCTAAGTTGGTTAGTGCTGCTGAAGAAATAGTTAATGTTGCTACTACAACAGTTAGTACTGCCAGTACAATTCTAGTAACTAATGTTGAAATTACTTTGGCTCAAGCACTGACAGAGTTGAAAAGTGCAAAACCCAAGGATGATAAGGTTGTGATACAAGAACCAGAGCAGGGTACAACTACACCAACAGTTTCTTCACAATAACCATCACAGGTCAAGGCACATGATAAAGGCAAAGGGATTATGGTTGAAGAGCCTGTGGTAGAACAAGTGAAGCCTATGAAGAGGCTTGAACAAATGAGACTTGATGAAGAACTTGCCTTCAAGCTACAAGCTAAAGAAGAAGGAGAAGAAAGGCTTGCCAGAGAAAAAGCTCAACAAATAGAGGAAGCCAACATAGCTTGAGAAGATGTTCAGGCTAAAATTGAAGCTGATTATCAGTTGGCTTAAAGACTGCAAGCTCAAGATCAAGAAGAATTGACTGATACAAAAAAGGCAAGATTGTTTGTACAATTCTTAGAGAAAAGAAGAAAACATTTTGCAGCTAAAAGAGCAGAAGAAAAGTAGAACAGACCACCAACAAGAGCTCAACAAAGGAGTATCATGTGTACTTATCTGAAAAACATGGAAGGATGGAAGCCTAAAGATTTGAAGAACAAGTCCTTTGCCAATATTCAAGAATTATTTGACAAAGCAATGAAAATGGTAAATACCTTTGTTGACTACAGAACTGAGCTGGTGGAAGAAAGTTCAAAGAAAGTTGATGCAGAGATAGCACAAAAGAGCAGTTTAAATAGAGCAGGAGAAGAGCTGGAACAAGAAAGCTCTAAAAGGAAAAAGTTAGAAGAAGACAAAGAGTCTAAAGAGCTTAAACAATGTTTGGAAATAATTCCAGATGATGGAGATGATGTAACTATTGATGCTACACCTTTATCAACAAAGAAGGAAAGAAAAGCTATTTCCAAATTATCAGAGCAGATGGTAAAACTTAGGTGTATTTAACTTTTGGAAAGATGCTTAAAAACTTTGACAGAGAAGACTTGGAAGTTCTTTGGAGTATAGTCAAAGCAAGATTTAAGAAGACAGAGCCAGTGAATTACATGGATAATTTCTTACTTCTTAATTTGAAGACCATGTTTGAACATCATGTTGAAGATAATGTATGGAAGAATCAACAAGGATTAGTTAAAGTGCTGAACTGGAAGCTTTATGATTCTTGTGGAGTTCATTGTGTAACAATGCAGAACATGCTATTTTATCTGTTGGTTGAGAAGATCTATCCACTTACAAATCACACACTACATCAGATGTTCAATGATGTGAAGCTTCAAGTTGATTATGAGTGTGAAATGGCATTTGAGCTTCTTAGATTGGTCAAGAAACAGCTTAAGGAAGGCTATGTACCTGAATGAAGTGTTTGGAAGCATCCTCCTGGTGATTAATGAAGCTTTCAATGAAGAAACTTGAGATTTTGAAGAAGAATATCAAGTTTAGGGGAGGATTGTTGGGATTAAAAGCCTTCTTGAAGTTACTGTTGCTAAGGTTTGTGTTACTGCTGCTAAGCACTACTGCTGGTACTAAGTTAATGCTGCTAGTACAAAGTTACAATTGCTCAAAGATTAAGACTTCTGAAGGTTTTACTGTAGAAGGAGAAATGGATAAAAGACAGAGAAAGGATAAAGATTGATTGGAGATCAAGATTACTTACGTGATAAGTATTAGTTATTTATAGAATAGATCATAGAGAATATTCTATATCTTAGGAATATATTGTAAATCAACTAGGACTCCTTGGTGTATAAAAGGAGGTTCTAGGGCATAGAGTTTATTATCTAATCTAGAAATATTTTGTTTTTGATATCATTATAGCTTCAAGGTTTTGTAACCCTAATACTAGGAGAGTATTTATATTATTTGTAATAATAATATTTGAGCTTTTATTGTTGAATTATATTGTCTTGTGTTACTGTTTCATTAAGAATTCTTCTAATATTAAAGATTAGATTCCGCATAATCTTTAATACATTCACATAAAGTTTCTACTATAGTTGTGTTAGATTTATCTAATATAACTAAACCTTAAACAAGCTTAAGGAATTCGATCTATTGAAGTGGGATCCAACAAGAGGTATCCTTCATCTTGGGACAACAATAAGATCATAAGATATGAAAGCTAAATCAATGCTATGAGGTTCACAGTTAATTAAAAGACTTGAATTAGCCATTAGCTCCATCGAATCCTTCTTATAGTCCTTTCAACATAACTCCTATTATAACTAAGATCAATATCCTCTGTCTCATTATAATTTTGTGTTGAACGTGTCATTAATTTCAGTGACATGATTCAATATCCGACCTCATGAGCATGTTAGTGGATAACCACCATCATCACCTAATCCAGGTTCCATTATTCATTTCTAAAGTAGTTGATGGTTACATGTGAAGCAACATAAACGCTATTTCAGGGACTAATATTCCCTAAACTATCAAATAACTATAGGTGTATTTAGAATATAAATGAATACCAATTCAAGACCTATGAGAACTAAAAAATATAGTATTAGAAGTTCAAAAACACCATACCTGGAACTTTCTATTTGCTTCATTAGCTCTTGGTTCTTGTTCTGTAGATCATCCACCATAGATGCGTTTGCTGATGCGGCCTGAAGAGTCATCACATAACAAATTAATTTGAACACAAAATTAAAATAATCACTAACCTTGTAAATGAATGCTTTAGAACATAACATCAATTGATATCCTGTTAAAGATTGATTAGATTTTTGTATGTTTATCCATTTAATCATGTTTTTTGGTCGATATAAGTAGATTCGATTGGTTTTTCAATTTGATTAGGGTTTTTGGGTTCATTAATATTGGGGGGTTTTTGAAAGTGACATAATTGAATCAATATAATTTGATTTTGAATGTTGTTTTGATGATCTAATAGTTGTAGAAATCTAAAATCATTCCTACTTCTAGTTGTTTAATTTGTGTATTTTGTATTGGTATGAAGTTTTAGGGGTTTTTTGTGTATAGAATAAATGTTAATTCACTGAGAGGCGTTGATTATTTTTTGTGGGACACGTGTCATTTTTTAGGTATTTTGTCCTGAAGATCATTTCCCATAAAGCATGTTTTATATAATAGGTAGATTCAATCGATAGACATAATTTAATAATTTGATTTTATTATTAAACCCACACACATACTATGCAAAAACCTAATATCAAACTGTTATGAGGTGTATGAAATTGAGGTACAAAAACTAATTTGGGTATACAATGGAAATGAATTCGTGGAGTTTTTTTTTATGACAAGTTATGAGAAATCAATTGGGTTTAACATAATATTATTAAATATTTCATTGCTTGATTGGTTCACAAATAAAAATTGCGACAAATGTTAATGGTGTGATCTTTGATTGATATAAACATAGTATACGTAGCCAAAACGATGAACGATGAAAGATAAGGGTATAATGGTCAATGTGTTAATACAAATAATGTCTAAAAATGTTATTTATATTTTTCGACCTCTCTACTTTTGATAATCACAAAATGTAAAAACGTTAAATATAAAATTAAACAAAAACAAGTTATTAGTAGTAAATTTTTGTTTAGACAATTAATCGCTTAAGGTATGAATAAATAAATGCTTAATTTATTTAAAAAATGTATTTAAATTTTCTCAAAACCTAACATTTTATAAAATATTACAAACTTTTTTATAAAGTTTAGACAAAATATTTTTCATTTTTTAGAAAATATTTAATTCAAAATAAATATTTGAATTCAAATTTTCCCTCTAAAAACGGATAGAAATGCCTCAGAAAATACCTCCTCAAGAAAGGACAAAAATAGGACCGTCATACAAGGGGCGACCCCCTGATAGGTATGGGTGGCCCCCTGGTTGATAAGGGGGCCGGCAAGGTAATTAAGGGGGTCGACCATGTATTTTGGCTCCCAGCTTTGCCTATAAATAGTGGATTGTTCCACAGATTTTTTTAGCTTTTGCACGCATATTCTTTCACCTTTTGCATACATATTCTTTCTGTCCCAAATCAGTTTATACTTTATACTCTTTTTACATCTTCTAAAAACCTTTGATCATACAATCATAAACATTTGTTTCCAAGTGATTCAAGCTTTTCTCTCCAAGTGCAAAAGAAGAATACTCGTAATCGACAAGATAAAAGTATTATAGTTTAGTTTAAATTTACGTAACTTAGTTACGATTGTGTTGTATGTTGTAATTCATTTATATCTCTTGTGATCGTGTGTGATAGTTAGATCGGGTTGATCATACAAGTATTTACGGAAGTAGATACTTGTGAAGAGTGGTTAGTATTTTAGGCCTTAAAATACAAGTGTGTGGTAGATTGGTTCTATCTAAGATTAAAACTCGACATTTGGCTTTGTGTTGGAAATTGGTGTAAGCTACTTGTGTACGGTTTTCTCCGCCTAAAGTGAGCTTGTTGACAAAGTGAAGAGAACTCTTGAGTTGGGTACTCGAAGAGTGGAGTAAGGCGAAGATGAGCTTTGTTACCGAACCACTATAAATCTTTGTGTTATGGTTTGATCTTTCTAACTCTTTCCTTTTTGTCTCGTAGATTAATATTGTGTTGTTATTATTATTTATTTACTTATCTTGATTGCTCATATTGTGTAGACATTGAAATCATATAAAATTAAATCTGAGGTTTTATATACAAACAGTAAACAATTTTAAAAGGCGTTAAACTATTCAACCCTCCCCCCCTTTAAGTTTCCACAATTGGTATCAGAAGCCACGACAAACAAGACTTTTAAAATAAATTGTATTTTAAAACTTAAATCGATCTATGAAATTAGAAAAATATTTAGAAGGACACTATATGCAAAGACCATCACTATTTGAAAGTGATGGATTCATTTATTGGAAAAATAGATTCGAGACTTATGTAAAATCAAAATATCTAGATCTTTGGCATGTTATTATCTGTGGTGATTTTCTGCCTACTCAAAATAATCCTAAAACTAATAGGGATGAATTTGTACATTTTGATAAAAAAAAAGCGATGATCTTAAAAAGAGACTTGCTAAAAATAATGAAGCTAAAATGATTATTTATAATGCTTTGCCACGTAAAGAATATGAAAGAATTTTTATATGTAAAACCGCAAAAGAAATTTGGGATACTTTATTAATCACTCACCAAGGTAATAGTCAAGTCAAAGATAACAAAAAGATCTTCTTGTTTATCAATATGAACAATTTACGATTCCGGAAGAAGAATCGATAGATAATGATTTTGCTAGATTTAACACTATTATTACTAGTCTGAAAGCACTTGATGAAGGTTTTTCTAGCAAGAACTATGTTAGGAAATTTCTTGAGGCACTTCATCCTAAATGGCATGCAAAGGTCACGGCTATTGAAGAATCAAAGGACTTGACGTCACTATCACTGGACAAACTTATCGGTAATTTGAAGGTGTACGAAGTAATAATAAAGAAAGACTCCGAAATAGTCAAAGGCAAAAGAGAACAAAGTAGACCTCTTGCCTTAAAGGCTAAAAAGAAATCTAGTGATGAAGAATGTTTGACTTCCGATAGAGAAGATGAATAATACGTTATGGCCATGAGAGACTTCAAGAAATTTTTCAAAAGACAAAGTAAATTCGTAAGACAACCACATGATGAAAGAAACCCGCTCCAAAGAGGCAAAGACGACAAAAACGGTAAGAGCGAAAGAAAATGCTTTAGATGCAGAGATCCTAATCACCTCATCGGGGAATGTCTAAAGCCACCAAGAAACAAGAACCAAAATGTAACCTTTGCCTTTTTTGTGTTCTGAATATTTCATTAATAGTCCTTTGACTATTTGACTTTTGTTAGTTTATTCAAATTTTGTACCGTGTTGACGGTGGTGATTTTATGAGATATGTGATGATTTGAGATTTATTTTGATTAATAATCCTTTTTGAAAGGTATTATAGTGTTATTTGTATTCCGGGTGGTTCGACCCGTGAATTTTGAGAAATGCCGAAAAACGAGTCTGACATGTCCGTTAATGTCCAAGTGAGTTTTGAAAGGGTTTAAAGTGAAAATATGTCATGTGAATACTCTAGGTTGATGGAAAAGTATTTTTAATGTCAATAAAAATGCTAATTAACTTTGGAGAAAACTTTATGGTTGAGTTTTACGAGTATTTAAGTGATTTCGACACGAAAAGAAGAACCCGACACCCCTTGGATGCCATAGCCGGTCAAATAAGGGAGGGGAGATAAGATGGCTTAATTTTAGCTAACTTGTCTAAGGATGTACATAAGATACCATTTTCTTCCCATAATCCTTATCATTTCATTTTCAAAAAAAAACACACCTAAGAGTGTGTGTGTGTGTGTTCGTCCGACCTCACCAACGACAAACCACCATAAAAATTCCAACTTTGATCGATAACGTGATATTCCGAGTTGATACGAGTGTTTGTGTGTTCATTTAAACAACGTTTGGGTTGTCCGGTTTATGCCGAAATATACATTTTTGAAGATTTTCTTGTATGTTATCAAATTTAAATTTCGTTTGTCCTTTTGGATTTATTTTGATGCATGGATGTTAGTTGTACAAGTTGATCGTTGTGAAAATCAATTTTTAAAAGCAAAATGAATAAAAAGGGTGGTGTTTGGTTCGTGTATGGTAAAAAGAAAAATAGGGTTTTTGTAGTTTTGATGTTATGGTTGTGATGGTTGAATAATATATGATGCTAGAATGCTTATTTTTGATAGTAGCTTGTATGGCTTATTCTGGCTTATTTTTAAGCTATTTCTTGGCTTATTTAGGCTTATATGCCACATGTAGATTTCTAAAATCACTAGGAAAGTGATTTTGAATATTTTTGTATTATGGAGTATGTTGTGGATTATTTTTGAGGCTTATGGTAGTAACAAAATGCGATACGTAGCTCTATAGCTTATTTTCAAGCTTAATATATGTATTTTGGAGTTAGGGACTCACGACCCAATAAGTATATTTGAGCCGCGGCTTAATGGGAGGGCTTATTGTGGTCCAGATTATTTTCTACATATAAGTATATACATATATATGTAAATGGACCTTGGTTTTGGACTTGGATTATATTTTGGACTTATAAATGTCCTAATGGACCCTTGTTGGGCCTTAAAGCCCAATAAGCGATATTTAGTAGTTATGAGAATTTTGACGGACTTTTGAAAGTGAAAATGTATTTACGAAGTGATATTAAATGATATTTTATGGAAAAAGTGTTGGTAAGCGTTAGAGATTGAAATTTTAGAATTTTGTCGAAAAGTGTCGAATTTGTGAAAAATTGTTAAAAATAAGGTTTGAAACCTTGGAAAACGTTGTATAAACGTACGGGTCATGTCGAAATTTCGTAAAAAGTTTATACTTAGAAATTTTCTTAAAAAACAGGATTTTTGATTTTAAATAATAAAATAATATTTAATTATTTTATTTATTTAATAAATTCACTAAAAGACGAAAAATATAATTTTTCTTGAAACTTCTCTAATGTGTTTATTATGAGTAAACGTTTCATTTTCATTCGTATAATGAGTATTTTGAAGTGTCTAAGGGTTACCGAATGGACTTGTCGAAATATATTTATAATTTTTAATTATAAATATTTATATATATTACTTATCTATTTTCTCTAAATAGTATAAGTATGTATTATCGGGGAATGAGATTGATATGATTGTGGAGTTAAGTCGTCAACCATCACACCACTAAACTATTTTGGGTAATTGTACAACACGTCTAAAACACTATGCATCAAACGTGAGGATTGTTTTGGAATCGAATGATTAATTAGGACATTAACTGGACTATGTCATGTGCGGGCGTCGTTGCATTTGCTTGTGTGATTGAGATTGGGTTGCTAAAGACATGCTTGAGGTGAGTTCTTGTAGCCCTACTTTTTACTGGTTTTTTCGTTGAGGGAAAATGATACTCAAATGTGTTTTGAAATGTTTTGAATTGATCTATGCGAAATGTGGTTTTGTTTTTGGGACAAGATATGTGCTTATGACTGCTATGTGAATATTATGTGTTGATTTACTTGCATGTACTATGTTTGGCATGGCAAGGTTTTGTGTGGTACTTGCATGTGCTGTGTTTGGCATGCAAGGTTCTATGTGGTACTTGCATGTGCTGTGTTTGGCATGCAAGGTTCTATGTGGTACTTGCATGTGCTGTGTTTGGCATGTAAGGTTCTGTGTGGTTCGCCCTAATATAGTGCTCCAGCTGGTAGGCCCTTTAAGTTCGTTAGTGATTTGGGAGTTACGACTCCGGGTTTATTATTGGATGTAGAGATATGACTAGCGGGGATGCTATGTCTTGGATTGTTAGCATATATTCACTGTCATATAGTACTATTGTCCGCTGTTGAAATATTGGCACAAATTTTGGGTTTAAGGTCAAACCTACGAGCTTACCAACATTATTATTGACGTTTTCGAGTATCATTTTTAGGTGAAGTAAAAGAAGAGTAGTTTGGTGATTGTGATAGCAGACTTAGAAGTATCCCATGTGGATTTTCATTTGAAGTCTAAGACTTGTTTTATTTTTTTTTTTCCCTTCTTGTTTTTTGAATATGGTTTGGATGTTTTGGATTAGTTTGGATTACAGTCCCTTGTGTGGCAGGTTGAATAATTGTAAGAGATTAGGATTTAGTTGCGAATTTGGCGACATACTTGAGTTTGTTCAAGGTTGATAGTCTTCGTTAGAAAAATAAAACACTTGGAGTTTATGCAATGTAGTTTCTCTATTTTTGTATCTTGTGTTATGATTGATCATTATGTTGCATTCCCGAGTTTCTGCCATTGTCGGGGTGTGACAGATTGGTAATCAGAGCCAAGGTTATAAAGAACTAGGTGGATTGGCCTAGACTATAACCTAAGATCCGTCGTCTAGTTGCGTATAGGATCTATGTGCGCGGTGTTCCGCTTTTGTGTGCCTTTGTGTGTTCGCGGTTTAGTGCCTTAGTTATGTCAGTCATTGAAATGGGTGGGCTCAATATTGAATATGAATGGGAAAGGATGCGAATATAAGTACGGTGGCCAACGTAGTTATAAGCGTATCACAACTCACTCATACTTAGTAATGTTGTTCACACAAATCGATGTTGACACCGTAAGGTGGTGTTATGTGTATATCGGTATATATAGTAAGATATTCTATATATATAAGTCTTCCCACTTACCTAATGTTGCCCATGTTCTCCCTCGTATAGATAATGCCGCCAAGAATGAGGACTCGAAGTGCTAGCCGGCCTGCTGCCGAATCATTAGGAGGGGGAACAGGTGAACAGGTTAGTAGAGGTGGAAGGGGTAGAAGACCTAGGAAAGGTAATGATGAGCGTATTGATGATTTGAATGGTCAAGGAAATGACCAAGGTATGGGAGCTAATGGGGGTGTAGAGGGAGTCAATGGGAATGTATAGGGAGCCAATGGGGGAACGCCTGACTTCTCGACGATCATTGACCAACAATTACAGAACCTCTTACCCGCCATGTTGGCTCAAGTTAGTAACCGAGGAAATGTTAGAAATCAGAATGGTAATGTGGTTAATGAGAACGTTCAGGAGAACATTGGGAATGTGATAGTGAATGGCAACCGGGTAGGTTGTTCATATAAGGAGTTCTTAGCTTGTAACCCTAAGGAATATGATGGTAAGGGAAGTGTTGTAGTTCTTACTCGTTGGATTGAGAAAATGGAGTCTGTGCGTGATATGAGTGGTTGTAGTGTTGACCAAAAAGTGAAATACACTGCTGGTTCATTTGTGGGTAAGGCTTTAACGTGGTGGAACTCTTAGATCCGCACGCTAAGCCGGGAAGTTGTTGTTAGTATGTCATGGAATGACTTTAAGTTTATGATGATACAAGAGTTTTGTCCTAGTCATGAGATGCAAAATTGGAATCTAAGTTGTGGAATCACGCCATGGTCGGGGCTGCCATGCTGCGTATATTGATAGGTTTTATGAAATAGCTAGGTTAGTTCCGCATTTGGTAACTCCTGATAGTAGGATGATTGAGAGGTATGTGTATGGCCTTGCTCCACAGATCTGTGGGATGGTGGCAGCAACAGAGCCAAAGACTATACAAAAGGTTGTGCAGATTTCTGGTGCACTGACCGATGAGGCTGTGAGAAATAGATCAATTAAGAAAGTTAAGAAAAGAGAAAGTGTGGGGGAACCTAGTAAGGATAGGAGTGGAAAGGATGATAATAAGAGGACTAGGACTGTGAATGCTTTTGCTACTACTGTAAACCCTGTAGGAAGAGAGAATACGGGTACTTGGCCCAAGTGTACCATCTGTAACTCCTTCCACGCACCCGGTGGGCTTTGTCGCACATGCTACAACTGTAACCGCCCGGCTCATTTGGCAAGGGAATGTAGAAGTGTACCAAGGAATGTGAACCCTGTCGATGCTAGAAACCCAACTGTTAGGGCATGTTATGAGTGTGGTAGTACCGACTATGACAGGCCAGCTTGCCCTAAGTGGAATAGACCACAAGGACTGGGAGAAAATCATCTAAATCAAGTTGTTGCTAATAACGGGGTTCAGGGTCGTGGAAACCAAGGGAACCAGGCTAGGGGTAGGGCATTCATGTTGGGAGCAGAGGAAGCTCGCCAGGATCCGAACATTGTGACGGGTAAGTTTACTTTGAACAATCATTTTGCCACTACCTTATTTGACTCTGGTACCGATTATAGTTTTGTTTCCACTACTTTCATACCTCTATTAAGCTTAGAGCCCAGCGACTTAGGTTTCAGATATGAGATTAAGATAGCTAGCGGGCAGCTAGTAGAGATTGATAAGGTTATTAAGGGTTGCAAACTAGAAATCGAGGGTCATATCTTTGACATCGACTTGATACCTTTTGGACATGGGAGTTTTGATATGATTATAGGTATGGACTGGTTGTGTAATTATAAAGCTAAAATAGTTTGCCATGAGAAGGTAGTGAGGATACCACTACCAGATGGTAAGGTGCTTAGAGTATTAGGAGCGAGACCGGATGAGAAAGCAATATTTTTAATGGGTATTAAGAAACAAGAAGAGATTGTTGTGATTAGAGAATTTCCTGAGGTATTTCTGGATGACTTACCTGGATTACCGCCTATTCAGGAAATTGAGTTTCGAATTGAGTTAATCCCTGAAGCAACGCCGGTAGCAAAGTCTCCCTATCGTTTGTCACCTTCTGAATTGGAGGAGTTGTCTGGATAACTCAAGGAACTCCAAGACAAAGGTTTCATTGGACCAAGTTCGTCACCTTGGGAGCGCCGGTATTGTTTGTTAAGAAAAAGGATGGTTCTTTTAGGATGTGTATTGATTATAGAGAGTTAAACAAGTTGACTGTTGAGAATCGTTATCCACTTCCTAGAATTGATGGTTTATTTGATCAATTACAAAGGTCACAGTTTTTCTCGAAGATATATCTTAGGTCTTGATACCATCAGCTGAGAGTGTATGACGATGACATTCCAAAGACTGCATTTAGAACTCGTTATGGACATTTTGAGTTCACTGTAATGCCCTTTGGTCTGACTAATGCACTAGCAATGTTTATGGATTTGATGAATAGAGTTTGTAGGTTGTATCTTGATAAGTTTGTGATAGTGTTTATAGACGATATCTTAATCTACTCTAAGACTCAAGAGGAGCATGTAGAACACTTAAGGTTAGTCTTAGAACTATTAAAAAGGGAGAAACTGTATGCTAAATTTTCTAAGTGTGAATTCTGGTTTAAAGAAGTGCAGTTTCTTAGGCATGTAATAAATGGTAATGGGATTCATGTAGGCCCTAGTAAGATTGAAGCTGTTAAGAATTTGGAAAGCCCTTAGAACTCCGACTAAGGTTCGTTCGTTCTTAAGATTGGTTGTATATTACCGTAGGTTCATTGAAAACTTTTCTAAGATAACTAAGTCTCATACTATCTTGACTCAGAAAAGTAAGACTTTCAAGTGGGGTAAGGAATAAGAATTGGCATTTCAGACCTTGAAGGATAAGTTACGTAATGCGCCTGTTCTAGCTCTCCCCGGTAGACCAGAAGACTTTGTGGTATATTGCGATGCGTCCAGGATAGGACGAGGCTGTGTGTTAATGCAAAGAGGTAAAGTGATAGCCTATGCGTCTAGCCAGTTGAAAATTCATGAGGAGAATTATACTACCCATGATTTAGAGTTGGGTGCAGTCGTGTTTGCACTTATGATCTGGAGACATTATCTATATGGGACAAAGAGTGTCATCTATACGGACCATAAGAGTCTTCAACATATCTTTAGTCATACTATCTTATTAATTGTTTAGATAGGTATATTGTTTATATTGTGCAAGAATTGAATTCACATAAAGTCGAATCTAGAATTTTTAAAAACACTTTAAAACATTAAATTAAAAAGCGGTAAACTATTCAACCCCCCTTCTAGTTTTCCACAAATATGATCCTTCAGTCGAGTATCAAGGATAGGATACTGGTGGCTCAAAAAGAGGCTGTAGATGAATTTGTAGTATTAAAGAAAGGTTTAGATGAGATGATAGAACAGAGAAGTGATGGAACTTTGTACTACCTAGATCGAATATGGGTACATTTGAAGGGTGAGGTGAGAACTCTGATAATGGATGAAGCCCATAAGTCAAAGTACTATGTACACCCAGGAGTTGATAAGATGTACTATGATTTGAGAGATAGGTATTGGTGGCCTGGAATGAAAAAGGATATAGCTGAGTATGTTAGTAAATGTTTGACTTGTTTAAAGGTTAAGGCTGAGCATCAAAGGCCATCTGGCTTGCTCCAGCAACCTGAGATTCCCGTATGGAAATGGAAAGGGATAGCTATGGATTTTGTGACTAAGTTGCCTAGGACCAGTAGTGGGCTTGACACAATCTGGGTCATTGTGGACCGATTGACTAAGTCTGCTCATTTTCTACCTATGCGTGAGGATTATAAGATGGAAAGGTTGGCTAGATTGTATTTGAATGAGATAGTTGCTAGACATGGTGTGCCGATTTTGATAATATCAGATCGTGATAGTCGTTTCACATCAAGGTTTTGGCAGTCAATGCAAGAGGCATTAGGAACTCGTTTAGACATAAGTACGGCTTATCACCCTCAGACCGATGGTCAGAGTGAGCGTACTATTCAGACTTTGGAAGACATGCTTAGAGCGTGCGTCCTAGACTTCGGAGGAAGTTGGGATGTTCATCTTCTGTTGGTTGAGTTTTCGTATAACAATAGTTATCATTCTAGTGTGAGATGTGCTCCGTTTGAGGCATTGTATGGTAGAAAGTGTCGTTCGCCAATTATGTGGGCTGAGGTTGGAGAAGGTCAGTTAATAGGACCTGAGTTAGTGCAAGAGACTACTGAGAAGATCTCGCAGATTAAGGATAGACTTAAGGCTGCGCGTGATCATCAGAAAAGTTATGCTGATAAGATGAGGAAGCCTCTAGAGTTTAGTGTAGGTGACTATGTCTTGCTCAAAGTGTCGCCTTGGAAAGGTGTGGTACGCTTTGGGAAGAAAGGAAAGTTAGCACCTAGGTTTGTTTGACCGTTTGAGATTATTGAGAAAGTAGGCCCTGTGGCCTATCGGTTAGATTTGCCTGAGGAATTGAATGGTGTTCATGACATGTTCCACTTGTCGAACCTTAAGAAGTGTTTGGCTTATCCAACACTGAAAGTGCCTTTGGATGAGATTCAAGTTGATGCTAAGTTGAATTTTATGGAAGAGCCTGTAGAAATTTTAGACAGAGAGTTTAAGAAGTTGAAGCGTAGTAGGATTTCCATCGTCAAGGTTTGGTAGAATTCAAAACGTTGTCCTGAATTCACGTGGGAACATGAAGATCAGATGAAATTGAAGTATCTGCATTTGTTTAGTGATGTTAGTAGTTGAATTTCGGGGACGAAATTCTTTTAAGGGGGTTAGAATGTAACCTTTGTCTTTTTTTATGTTCTGAATATTTCATTAATAGTCCTTTGACTATTTGACTTTTGTCAATTTATTCAGATTCTGTACCGTGTTGACGGTGGTGATTTTATGAGATATGTGATGATTTGAGGTTTATTGTGATTAATAATCCTTTTTGAAAGGTATTATTGTGTTATTTGTATTCCGGGTGGTTCGACCCGTGAATTTTGAGAAATACCGAAAAATGAGTCTGACACGTCCGTTAATGTCCAAGTGAGTTTTGAAAGGGTTTAAAGTGAAAATATGTCGTGTAAATACTCTAGGTTAATGGAAAAGTATTTTTAAAGTGAATAAAAATGCTAATTAACTTTGGGGTAAATTTTACGGTTGAGTTTTACGAGTATTTAAGTGATCCTGACACGAAAAGAAAGACCCGACACCCATAGGATGCCTTGACCGGTTACAAGTAAGGGAGGGGAGACAAGATGGCTTAATTTTAGCTAACTTGTCTAAGGATGTACATAAGATACCATTTTCTTCCCATAATCCTTATCATTTCATTTTCAAAAAAAACACACACCTAAGAGTGTGTGTGTGTGTGTGTGTGTGTGTGTGTGTGTGTGTGTGTGTGTGTTCGTCCGACCTCACCAACAACAAACCACCATAAAAATTCCAACTTTGATCGAGAACGTGATATTCCGGGTTGATACGAGTGTTTGGGTGTTCATTTAAACAACGTTTGGGTTGTCCGGTTCGTGTCGAAATATACATTTTTGAAGATTTTCTTGTAAGTTTTCAAATTTAAATTTCGTTTGTCCTTTTGGGTTTATTTTGATGCATAGATGTTAGTTGTACAAGTTGATCGTTGTGAAAATTGATTTTTGGAAACAAAACGAAAGAAAAGGGTGTGCTTGGTTCGTGTAATAAAAGAGAGAAAAAGAGGGTTTTTGTAGTTTTGATGTTGTGGTCGTGATGGTTGAATAATATATGTTGCTAAATAGCTTATTTCTTATAAGTAGCTTGTATGGCTTATTCGGGCATAAGGCATATGAAATATATACTAGAAATGGTTTTATAATATACATGTCGACAAGTCCAAGAAACCCATGTTGCTAGTTATGACAATCAACAAACTTGCGAGGTATCGAACAACTCAACCTCACTCGATCATAATCAACCTGGCACAAATATAATATATCAATATGTCGCAAGTGCCAACAACAATCCAGCTCTTATTCATCACTTTTTCTTTTTTGATTTTTTATCACTTTTTTTTCTTCTTCTTCTTCTTTTCTTTTTTTTCACTCCAATATGAAAACCAAAGTTTCAAACCTTCGACTTCGTTGAAATGGTACAACCCTCATAATAAAGCGCGAGCAAACCATAAGCAAAAAATCAACCAATCATACCGAGCAACTAGCAACCAACCGTAGAGACTTTCGAAAAGGGGTAAGGCTAGGCTAAAGGTTATATTTTTTTGTATTTTAGTGGATGAGAAAAAAGAATATAATGGCTTAGAGGTTAAACTAGGGGTATCTAGCACTAAAGATGAGTGCTAACATAAGGGTTTTATTTGTGTGGTTAGCTGATCAGTGTAACCATCTAAAAGAATAATATGTTTAATGGAATGGCTATTTGGGTTAAATCCTAAGTTGCCTCTTTATCACATAAAAATACCTATATCAAAATTTTCGTATAAACATGATTTTGATTGTAAATATTAAAATAATATTAATTATTTTATTTTTTTAATAATTCACTTAAAAGACGAAAAATGTAATTTTTCTACGAATTATTAATTGTGTTTATTATGAAGGTAAAACGTTTTATTTTCAACTGTATATGATTATTTTGATGTGTTTAAGGTTTACGAATGGACTTGTCGAAATAAATTTTATAATTATTAATTTATAAATATTTATTTATTTAACTTAGCTATTTTCTGCGAAATAGTATTAGTATGTAATTATCAGGGAATGAGATGATATGATTGTGATTTAAGTCGTCAACCATTACACCACTAAACTGTTTTTGGTCAATTTGTACAAGCGTTAAAACATATGCATTCAAACGTTGAGATTGTTTTGGAATTGAATGATTAAATTGGGACTTAACTGGCTAGTCGTGTGCGGGGCGTCGTTGCATTTACTTTGTGTTGAATTGGGTTGCTAAAGACTTCTTGAGGTGAGTTCTCGTAGTCCCCCAACTTTTACTAGTTTTTTCGTTTGGGGGCAAAATGATACTAAAATGTGTTTTGAATTGTTTTGATTGAACTTTTGTGCGAAATGTGTTTTGTTTTATGGGACAAGTTATGTGCTTATGATTGCTATTTGTGAATATTATGTGTTGATTTAACTTGCATTTGTAATGTGTTTGAATGGCAAAGGTTCTGTGTGGTATTGCATGTGTTATGCTTGGCATGCAAGGTTATGTGTTGGTACTTGTTGTGATGTGTTGGCATGCAAGGTTCTGTATGGTTTCGCCTATTATAGTGCTCCAGCTGGTAGGACATTTAGTGCGTTAGTGATTTTAGGAGTTGCGATTCAGGTTTATTAATTGGATGTTGGAATATGACTAGCGGGGATGCTATGTCTTGGAATGTTAGCTTATATTCACGGTCACTTTAGCACTAATTGTCAATTGTTGAAATATTGGCACCAAATTTTGGGTTAAGGTCAAAAAAAAAAAACCCCCTATAACGTGGAAGCGCACCAACATTATTGTTAACATTTTCGAGTATCATTTTCAGGTGAAGTGAAAGAAGAGTAGTTTGGTGATTGTGATAGCAGACTTAAAAGTATCCCGTGATGATTGTCGTTTGAAGTCTTGCTTGCTTGTTGTTTGAATCTAGTTTTTGGATGTTTTGAATTTAAGTTTGGATAGGGCCCCTGTTGTGGGCAGTTGAATAAGTGTAAGAGATTGTGGATTTTAGTTAGCGAGTTGGGACAAACATTAAGTTTGTTTAAGGTTGATGGTCTTCATAGCACTTAGAGTTTATGCAATGTAATTTTCTCTATTTTGTATCTTGTGTTATGATTGATCATTATGTTGCATTCCCGAGTTTTCGCCTTTGTCGTGGTGTGACAGATTGGTAATCAGAGCTCAAGTTATAGAGAACTAGGTGGATTGGCCTAGACTATAACCTAAGATCCTTCATCTAGTTGCCTATAGGATCTATGTGCGCGTTGTTCCACTTTTGTGTGCCTTTGTGTGTTCGCGGTTTAGTACCTTAGTTATGTCAGTCCATTGAAAGGTTTGGTCAATATTAAAATATGAATGGGATAACGGTGCGTGGATTATAGGTCGATGGCCAACGTAGTTATAAGCGTATCACAACTCACTCATACTTAGTAATGTTGTTCACACAAATCGATGTTGACACCGTAGGGTGGTGTTATGTGTATATCGGTATATATAGTGAGATATTACACACAACACACACACACACACACAACACAAACACACACTACACACACACTACATTTATATTATATTATATATATTATATATATATATTATATTTTTATATATTATTATTTTTTATATATATATATATATATATATATATATTAGTCTTCCTACTTGACCACCGTTGCCCTTGTTCTCCCTGTATAGCTAATGCTGCAAGAGATGGACCGAGGTTGGTCAGGCCTACTGCCGAATCATTAGGTGGTGGGAAGGGAGAAAGGGTTGGTAGAGGTGGGAAAGGGTAGAAGACCTAGGGTAAGGTAATGATGAGCGTGTTAATGAATTGAAATGGTCAAGGAAATGACTAAGTCATGGTAGCTAATGAGGTGTAGAGGGCAGTCAATGATGTAGAGGGGGCCAATGGGGGAGCACCTGACTTCTCGACGATCATTGCCCAAACAATTGGCAGAACCTCTTACCCCGCCATATTGGCTTAGGTTAGTAACTGAGGGGAAATGTTAGAAATATAATGTTAATTGTGGGTTAATGAGACGTTCAGGATGAATATTGGGAATGTTGTAGTGGAATGACAACCGGTAGGTTTTGTTCATATAAGGAGTTTTGAGCTTGATAAACCCTAAGGAAATATGATGGTAAAAGGGAGGGTTTTTTTTTGCTTTAGTTCTTACTCGTTGGATTGAGAAAATGGAGTCTGTGCATGATATGAGTGGTTGTAGTATTGCAAAAGTGAAATACACTGATGGTTCATTTGTGGAAACGGCTTTTAATGTGGTGGAACTCTCAGGATCCGCTACCGCTAAGTCAGGAAGTTTGCTACGTTATATTGTCATGAATAACTTTAAGTTTATGATGATACAAGAGTTTTGTCCCAGTCATGAGATGCAAAAGTTGGAATCTGAGTTGTGGAATCACGCCATGGTCGGGGCTGGCCATGCTGCGTATACTGATAGGTTTAATGAGTTGGCTAGGTTAGTTCCACATTTAGTAACTCCCGAGAGTAGGATAATTGTGTGGTATGTGTATGGCCTTGCTCCACAGATCCGTGGGATGGTGGCAGCAACGGAGCCAAAGACTATACAAAAGGTTGTGCAGATTTCTGGTGCACTGACTGATGAGGCTGTGAGAAATGGATCAATTAAGAAAGTTGAGAAAAGAGGAAGTATGGGGGAACCTAGCAAGGATAAGAGTGGAAAGGATGATAATAAGAGGACTAGGAATTTAAATGCTTTTGCTACTACTGTAAACCCTATAGGAAGAGAGAATACGGGTACTTGGCCCAAGTGTACCATCTGCAACTCCTTCCATGCACCCGGTAGGCTTTGTCGCATATGCTTACAACTGCAACCGCCTGGATCATTTGGAAAGGGATTGTAGAAGTGTGCCAAGGAATGTAAACCCTGTCAATGCTAGAAACCCAACTGTTAGGGCATGTTATGAGTGTGGTAGTACCGACCATGTCAGGCCAACTTGCCCTAGGTGGAATAGATAACAAGGACCGAGAGAAAATCGTCCAAATCAAGTTGATGCTAATAACGGGGGTCAGGGTCGAAGAAACCAAGGGAACCAGGCTAGGGGTAGAGCATTCATGTTGGGAGCAGAGGAAGCTCGCCAGGATCCGAACATTGTGACTGGTACGTTTACTTTGAACAATCATTTTGCCACTACCTTATTTGACTCTAGTGCCGATTATAGTTTTGTTTCCACTACTTTTATCCCTCTGTTAGGCTTAGAGCCTAGCGACTTAGGTTTCAGATATGAGATTGAGATAGCTAGCAAGCAGCTAGTAGAGATTAATAAGGTTATTAAGGGTTGCAAACTAGAAATCGAGGGTCATGTCTTTGACATCGACTTGATACCTTTTGCCTATGGGAGTTTTGATGTAATTATAGGTATGGACTGGTTGTCTAATTATAAAGCTGAAATAATTTGCCATGAGAAGGTAGTGAGGATACCACTACCGGATGGCAAGGTGCTTAGAGTATTAGGAGAGAGACCGGATGAGAAAGCGAGATTTTTAATGGGTATTAAGAAACAGGAAGAGATTGTTGTGGTTAGAGAATTTCCTGAGGTATTTTTGGATGACCAACCTGGATTACCGCTTATTCGAGAAATTAAGTTTTGAATTGAGTTAATCCCTGGAGCAACATCGGTAGCAAAGTCTCCCTATCGTTTGACACCTTCTGAATTGGAGGAGTTGTCTGGACAACACAAGGAACTCCAAGACAAAGGTTTCATTTGACCAAGTTCGTCTCCTTGGGGAGCGCCGGTATTGTTTGTTAAGAAAAAGGATGGTTCTTTTAGGATGTGTATTGATTATAGAGAGTTGAACAAGTTAACTGTTAAGAATCGTTATCCACTTCCTAGAATTGATGATCTATTTGATCAACTGCAAGGTTCGCAGTTTTTCTCGAAGATAAATCTTAGGTCTGGATACCATCAACTGAGAGTGCATGAGGATGACATTCCAAAGAGTTGCGTTGAGACTCGTTATAGCCATTTCGGTTTATCTGTTTGCCCTTTGGTTGAATATACACCACAAAGTTTATGGATTTGAGGAATAGAGTTTGTAGGTGTATCTTGATTGGTTTGTGATAGTGTTTATAGACGATAATCTTAATCTCTACTCTAGACTCAAAAGGAGCATGTGAACATTATGTTAGTCTGTGGAACTATCAAAAACAGGAGAAATTGTATGTTATGTTTTCTAAGTGTGAATTCTAGCTAAGAGAAGTGCAATTTCTTGGGCATGTAATAAATGGTAATGGGATTCATGTAGACCCTAGAAAGATTGAAGTTGTTAGAATTGAAGCCCTTTAGAACTCTGACTGAGGTATCGTTCGTTATTAGATTGGTTGAGTATTACCGTTGGTTCATTTGGGAACTTTTCTAAGATTGCTTAAGTCTACATACTATCTTGACTCAAAAAGTACGACATTCTTGTGGGTGTGAGGAACAGGAATTGGAATTTCAGAACTTGAAGGTTTAGTTATGTTTATGCGCCTATTTTAGCTCTCCCGATGGACGAAAGACTTTGTGGTATATTGTGATGTGTCGGGATAGGACTAGGCTTTTCTCCCTTCTTGTGTGTTAATGCAATGAGGTAAAGTGATAGCCTATGCTTTAGGCAGTTGAAAAAATTCATTGAAAAGAATTATACTACCCAATGATTTAGAGTAGGGGTGCAGTCGTTATTTTCTGTTGCACTTATGATCTAGAGACATTATATGTATGGGACAAAGCGTGTCATCTTTGGACCATGCGAGTCTTCTAACATATCTTTAGTCAGAATGAATTTGAATATGCGACAACTTCATTGGATAGAGTTGTTTTAGAGATTATGGACTATTGAATATTCGTACCTTCCTAGGTTTTATGGGTGAATGTGGTGGTGATGCCCGAAGTAGGAAGGAAAGAGTAAAGCTCATAGAGTTTAGTGCTATGAATTAGATCATTCAGTCGTGTAATCAAGGATAGGCTACTGGTCGGCTCAGAAGGAGGTTGTGATGAGTTTGCAGGATTACAGAAAGGTTTGGGATGAGTGATAGAACAGTGAAGTAATGAACTTTGTACTTCCGGATCGATTTGGGTACTTTGAAGGGCGATGTGAGAACCACTTGAATAGTGGATGAAGCCCATAGTCGTAGTACTCTGTACACTAGGTAGTTGATAAGATGTTTTATGATTTGAGAGATAAGTATTGGTGGTCTGGAATGCAAAAGGATATTATAGCTAGGTATTTACGTAAGTGTTTGACTTGTTTGATGGTTAAGGGAGCTTCAAAAGGCCATCTTGGCTTGCTCAGCTTCCTGGATTCCCCATATGGGAAATGGGATGGGGATAGACTAGGGATTTTGTGACTAAGTTGGCCTTAGGACTAGTAGTGGGCTGCACAATCTAGGTCATTATGGACCGGATTGACTAAGTCTTTTCATTTTCTACTATGAGTTGAGGGATTAAAGATGAAAAGGTTGGCTAGATTGTATTTGAATGAGATAGTTGCTAGACATGGTGTGCCGATCTTGATTATATCGGATCGGATAGTCGTTTCACCTCAAAGGTTTTTTGGCAGGTCAATGCATGAGGCATTAGATAGTTTGAGAAATAAGTACGATTTATCCACCCTCAGACGATGTCAGAAGTGTGAGTACTATTAGACTTTTGGAAGACTTGCTTAGAGCGTTGCGTCATGGACTTCGGGGGATGTTAGGATGTTCATCTTCGTTTGGTTTTGAGTTTTCGTTATAACAAAGAGTATCTTTCTAGTAGAGATGTGCTCCGTTTAAGGCTTGTATGGTAAAAGCGGCATTCGCTAATTTATGTGGGAGGAAGGTTAGTTGATAAGACTTGAGTTAGTGCAAAGAGGGACTACTGAGAAGATCTCGTCTGATTAAGGATAAGGACTTTATGGCAGCGCGTGATCGTTTGAAAAGTTATGCTGTTAAGAGGGAGGAAGCATCTAGTGTTTAGTGTAGGTGACTATGGTCTTGCTCAAAAGTGTCGCCTGGAAAGGTGTTGTACTCTTTGGAATGAAGGAGTTAGCACCTAGGTTTGTGGATCCGGTTTGAGATTATTGAGAATGTAGGCCCCGGTGGCCTATCAGTTAGATTTGCCTTAGGATGAATGATGTCATGACCGTTCCATTGTATATAAACCTTAAGAAGTGTTTGCTGATCCTAACAACTGAAAGTGCCTTTTGGTTTTGAGATCTCGAGTTGATGCTAAGTTGAATTCTATGGAAGAGCAGGTGGAAATTTTTGAAAGAGAGTTTATGAAGTTAAAGCGTAGTAGGATTGCCATCGTCAAGGTTCGGTGGAATTCGAAACGTGGCTCTGAATTCACGTGGGAACGTGAACATCAGATGAAATTGAAGTACCCGCATTTGTTTAGTAATGTTAGTAGTTGAATTTTGGGGACGAAATTCTTTTAAGGGGGGTTAGATTAGAAGTGTAACCTTTGCCCTTTTTAAGTCTGAATATTTCATTTATAGTCCTTTGACTATTTGACTTTTGTCAGTTTTTTTATTCAGTTTGTGACTGTTTGACGGTGTTGATTTGAGGTTTATTGTGATTTATAATCCCTTTGATATGGTATTATTGTTTATTTGTATTCCGGGTTGGTTCGACCCGTGAATTTTGTGGAATATGTCAAAAACGGAGTCTGACACGTCCGTTAATGGTCCAAGTGAGTTTGAAAGGGTTTTTTAAACGTGAAAATATGTCTTGGTGAATACTCTAGGTTAATGAAAAAGTATTTTTAAAGTGAATAAAAATGCTAATTAACTTTGGGGTACATTTTACGGTTGTGTTTTACGAGTATTTAAGTGATCTGACTCGAAAAGATTGACCCGACACCACATAGGATTGCCTTGACCAGGTTACAAGTAAGGGAGGGAGACAAGATGACTTAATTTTAGATAATTGTTCTAAGGAATGTACCTAATGATACCCATTTTCTATCCCATTAATCTGATCATTTCATTTTTTTTAAAAAAAAACACAACCTATGTGTTGTGTGTGTGTGTTCGTCGACCTCACCAAAACAAAACCACCATAAAAAAATTCCAACTTTTGATCTGAGGAACGTGATATTCGGGTTGATTCGCGTGTTTGGTGTGTTCGTTTAAATACGTTTGGGTTGTCCGGTTCGTTATGAAATATTTATTTTTGAAGATTTTCTTGTAAGTTTCAAATTTAATTTCGTATTGTGCTTTTGGTTTATTTTGATGCATAGATGTTAGTTGCCTAAAGTTGATCGTTGTGGAAAATTGATTTTTAGAAGCGTAAAGAAAGAAAAGGGTTTTTGTGTTTAGTTCGTGAAAAAGAAAAGAAAAAAAGAGGGTTTTCAGTAGTTTTTGATGTTGTGGTCCATGTGGTTGAATAATATATGATGATAGAATGCTTATTTTTATAGCTAGCTTGTTTGATTAGTCGGCTTATTTTTAGCTATTCTTGGCTTATTTAAGGCTTGTATACCACGTGTAGATTTCTAAAATCACTTGGAAAGTTATTTTGATTATTTTTGTATTATGGCGTATGTTATGGACTATTTTTGAGGCTTATGGTAGTAACCAAATGCGATACGTAGCTCTATAGCTTATTTTCAAGCTTAATATACGTATTTGAAGGTTTATGGATCATGCCCAATTAAGTCTACTTTGAGCCAGCGACTTAAAGGGTGTGGGCTTATTGTGATCCGGATTATTTTTTACATATAACTAAGTATATACTTATATATGTAAATGGACCTTGGTTTTAGACTTGGATTATATTTTTGACTTATAAATGTCCTAATGGACCCTTGTTGGGCCTTAAAGCCCAATAAGCGATATTTAGTCGTAATGGGAGTTTTGATGAACTTTTGAAAGTGAAAATGTATTTACGAAGTGATATTGAACGATATTTTGGGAAAAACATTTTAGTAAACGTTAAAGATTGAGATTTTTGGAATTTTATAGAAAAGTGTCGAATTTGTAAAAAGTGTTGAAAATAAGGTTGGAAACCTTGAAAAATGTTGTATAAGCGTACGGGTCATGTCGAAATTTCGTAAAAAGTTTATACTTAGAAATTTTCTTAAAAACATGATTTTTGATTTTAAATAATTAAAATTATATTTAATTATTTCTATTTATTTATAAATTCCTAAATGACGAAAAATATATTTTTCTCGAAAACTTCTCTATGGTTTATTTTGAGTAAAACGTTCCTTTTCACGTGTTTAATGTTTATTTTGAAGTGTCTAAGGTTTACTGAATGATTGCGTTAATATATTTTTATAATTATTTAATTATAAATATTTATTTATATTACTTACCTATTTTCTCTAAATAGTATAAGTATGTATTATCGGGAAATTAAGTTGATATGATATTGTGGAGTTAAAGTCGACAACCATTCACATCACTAAAAATGTTTGGGTAAATGTACAAGGTCTAAAATTACTATGCATCAAACGTGAAGATTGTTTTGGAAGTGTCGTATGTTTATATTGGGACATTAAATTGGACTAGGTCTGTGTTTGCGGGGTCATTGCATTTGCTGTGTGATTGAGATTGGGTTGCTAAAGACTTGCTTGAGGTGAGTTCTCGTAGCCTCACTTTTTACTGGTTTTTTTGTTGGGGGAAAATGATACTCAAATGTGTTTTGAAATGTTTTGAATTGATCTGTGCGAAATGTGGTTTTGTTTTTGGGACAAATTATGTGCTTATGACTGCTATGTATATATTATGTGTTGATTTACTTGCATGTATTGTGTTTGGCATGGCAAGATTTTGTGTGGTACTTGCATGTGCTGTGTTTGGCACGCAAGGTTCTATGTGGTACTTGCATGTGTAACGTTTGGCATGCAAGGTTCTGTGTGGTACTTGCATGTGCTGTGTTTGGCATGCAAGGTTCTGTGTGGTTCGCCCTAATATAGTGCTCCAGCTGGTAGGCCCTTTAGGTGCGTTAGTGATTTGGGAGTTGCGACTCCGGGTTTATTATTGGATGTTGAGATATGACTAGCGGGGATGCTATGTCTTGGATTGTTAGCATATATTCACTGTCATATAGCACTATTGTCCACTGTTGAAATATTGGCACAGCTTTTGGGTTTAAGGTCAAACCTACGAGCTCACCAACATTATTGTTGACGTTTTCGAGTATCATTTTCAGGTGAAGTGAAAGAAGAGTAGTTTGGTGATTGTGATAGCAGACTTAGAAGTATCCCGTGTGGATTTTCGTTTGAAGTCTTGCTTGCTTGTTGTTTGAATCTGGTATTTGGATGTTTTGGATTAAGTTTGGATTACGGTCCCCTGTGTGGGCAGTTGAATAATTGTAAGAGATTGGGGATTTTAGTTGCGATTTGGGACATCATTTGAGTTTGTTCAAGGTTGATGGTCTTCATAGCACTTAGAGTTTATGCAATGTAGTTTTCTCTATTTTTTGTATCTTGGGTTATGATTGATCGTTATGTTGCATTCCTGAGTTTTCGCCTTTGTCAGGGTGTGACATAAAAGGGATTTTGTTAGAGGATCTTAGAGCGATAGCGGTGAAGATGAGGAAGAAAAAGGTAAAGACGAAACTTGTCTTGTGTCTCAAGCATCAAATTAGGCACTTTTCGAAACCGAATACTATAGTGATGATTTATCATCAATAGATGACCTAAGTTTAGATAGTGAGTAGCATCGTCTATGCATAATGGGATTAAAAATTATGTTCAAAAATAAGTCACTAAAATCTACTAAAAATCAATTAAAAAATGAAGTTCTTGAACTAAAAGAAAAATCTCAGTTAGAGAAAAATAAAGAAAATGATGTAGGATGTAAAACATGTCAAGATCTTAAAGTTGAAAATGAAAAATTCAAGGAGGAAGTATCCAAGCTTAATCAATTTAATAAAAGTACTCACACTCTTAAGAAAATGTTAAGTTTTCAAAAATCCTCCAGAGATAAGTCGGGTATCAGATTTAATACGAGCGAAGCCTCATCAAGCAGGACAAAAAAAACAAACTTTGTAAAACCTCAAGAACCCAAACCTTCGCCGTTTAAAGAAAAATCCGTTAAATTTAATCCAAGTTCAAAACCTAGTTACATACTTGTAGATAATATTAAGGTTCCTATTGAAGTTAAAAGTTTTTATAAACCATCTTTAAAACCAGGAGTTGGATTTACTAAACCCGAAGTACGATCAAAAACTCCACCGCCAAGAAGAAATAATACCTCTCGTCCTCGGTCTAAAACACCAAAACCTAAAAGAAATCAAGATAGACAAAATTATTATAATATGTATCCTACAACATGGAATAACTCCCAACAACAAAATTATACTCCTTGGAGAATTTGTCCACCTTTTCTACATCCAAGTCAAATGCAACATATGCAAAGATGTTTGGTACTAAAATTTTTGGACCCATGAGATATTGAGGACCAAATATTTGAATTTTTATGTTACGATTGAAAATACATTTGGAGCTTGACGAGTGGATTAAAGATACTGGATGCTCTAAACACATGTCAAGCAATCTAAAGCTGTTCTCTATTTACAAGGCATAAAATCAACGTAACGTTTCATCTTAGTAATATAAGCGGCAACATCATAGGCAAATGTACGATTTTTTCATGACTCACTTAAAATTAAAATTGTTAAGGTATGTAGATGATCTAAGTTTTCTTTTGTTATATATTAGAAATATTGCGTGATAATAAATGCGTAGTAATATATATCAAACTCGTTTGTGGAACTATTATAACTAGAGCTATTAGGAATATAGGATTATATGTAAAAAAAATACTATTATGCAAATAAACATTCATTGCAATCTTTAGCGCATAAGGAGCTAGCTAAGATATCTACCCAATCTTAAGTACTATCAATTCCTTAACTCCTTCAAAATTGGATAATAAGATCTCACTAGTTATAAAATCAAAAATAGGCTTGTAGAACTTATTCACAATCACAAGATTTGATCTTTTCGCCATAAGTAATTACGGAGAAGATCACAATACCTTAGTAATTATAGATGACTACTATATGATTTCATGAACAAGAAAAAAATGATAGGAAACTTAGTATTTCTAACGGCAAGCTGTCCAAATATCATGTCTAATGCTTGCCTTTGTGCATTTTTCCAAGAAGCTCCCAAAACTTCTTATCTTGAAGCGTCTAAACATATCTTCCGATATGTTAAAGGAATTAGTGATATTTGTAAGATGTTGATTAACATCTTGGCTCTCAAAGAAACAAAACCACTCTTGCTTCATTCTCTACCAAAGCAGAAATGTTAAGCACCGGAAAGGCATGACAACAAAGGAACCATCACTCAAACAAATATCCCTAATTCATCAAGATTATTAATCATTCCCTTCTCGACTACATTCAAAAAAGAAAATAATTCTTTTTGAACTGACTTCATCAGAAGATAAAATCACTGAAATCCTCACTAATCTTCTTAATCATGAACCCTTTAAAAATTACCGACGTTTGGGTCTTAACAACTAAATTCCTCATTCCTTGTTAAGTAATCACTTCATTATAAATTTATCAATTCTATTTAAAATACTTAACATCAAATTAAAATGTCATCATAAACTAAAATATCACATCCTATTTAAAAATTATCAAAAACTGCCAAAACCAAAAACCAGAAAAACGGGCGGCCCCCAATCAATAAGAGGGTCGACCACTGACAAAATCATACAATTGTTGGGATTAAAAGTCTTCTTGATGATGTTAGTATTACTGCTGCTCTTATTGATGTTAATGCTGCTCAAGTCAAAGTTAGTGTTGCTAGAGAATTTCAATGAAAATTATTCTAAGTGTTTAAGACTGCTGGTGAAGTTACAACTGCCAGTACAAAGATACTATTGCTAGTGGAAGTTACTACTGCTAGTGGAAGTTAAGACTGCTCAGAGACTTAAAAGAAAAACTGCTAAGATTACTATTGCTAGTACAAAAGTTACTAGTGTTAGTACAAAGTTAATGTTGCTGAAGGAGTTAATGCTGCTAGTGAAGAAGTTAGTACTGCTGAGTTAGTTAGTGCTGCTTATGTGATTTGTATGAGATATTTTGGTTAAAGATATGTATAAGTTATTTGTTTAGAAGATTATGATTACTTAGGAAAGTATTGTAAGCCATTTAGGACTCCTTGGTGTATAAAAGGAGGTCCTAGGGCATAGAGATTGATGTACCACACCATACACAACGCACCATACCAAAACAAGTCATTCATAGAATTATCATAGCTTTAAGGTCTTTGTAACCCAAATACTTTAAGAGTATTCATATTAATAATATTAGAGCTTTTATTTGTTGAATTATATGTTCATATAATTATTATTTCATTGATAGTTCTTCTTAATATTAAAGATTAGATTTCGTATAATCTTTAATACATTCAAAGTTTCTACTATAGTTGTGTTAGATTTATCTAATATAACTAATCCTTATACAAGCTTAAGGAATTCGATCTATTGAAGTGGGATCAACAAGTGGTATCAGAGCTTGTTGCTTTGAGAAACTTTGCTAGAAGATATGGATCAAGATTCTACACACATGGTGGCTGCATCTAAAGTTCCCATGCTCAAACCAGGTGAGTTTGAGTTATGGAGGATGAGGATTGAATAATACATCCAGATGATAGACTATGCATTGTGGGAAGTCATAGAGAATGGTGCAACCTTGCCAGAAACACAAGTTATGGAAGGTGTTACAACAATGATGCCTATTACATCTGCTGAAGATAAGGCTCAGAGAAGATTAGAAGTGAATGCTAGAAGTACTTTAATGATGGGCATTCCCAATGAACATTAGTTAAAGTTTAACTCTATGAAGAATGCTAAGCTGTTACTAGAAGGTGTAGAAAAGAGATTTGGTGGGAATGCAGCTACTAAGAAGACTCAAAGAAATCTCTTAAAGCAACAATATGAAAACTTCACTGCTCCAAGCTCAGAGATGCTTGATCAAACCTTTGATAGGCTTCAAAAGCTTGTGAGTCAGTTGGAGCTTTTGGATGAAAAGCTTTCACAAGAAGATGTTAATCAAAAGTTATTAAGAAGCTTGTCACCTGAGTGGAACACACATGCTGTTGTGTGGAGGAATAAAGCTGAGTTAGAAACAATGAGCATGGATGATCTCTATAACAACCTCAAGGTGTATGAACCAGAAGTCAAAGGGATGTCTAGCTCAAGTTCAAGCACACAGAACATGGCTTTTGTGTCCTCTTCAAATAACAACACTAGCAGCTCTAATGAAGCAGTTAATGCTGCTCATGGAGTTACTACTGCTAGCACTCAAGTTAATACTGCTTACTCTACAAATATTGATAACTTGAGTGATGCTGTTATTTGTTCATTCTTTGCTAGTCAACCAAATAGTCCTCAACTTGCACATGAGGACTTGCAACAAATCCATCCTGATGACATAGAAGAGATGGATTTGAGATGGCAAATGGCCATGTTGACTATGAGGGCTAGAAGGTTTTTGAAGAATACAGGAAGGAAGCTTACTGTTAATGGCAATGAGACTATTGGTTTTGATAAGTCCAAAGTGGAGTGCTACAACTGCCACAAGAGGGGACATTTTGCTAGGGAGTGCAGAGCTCCAAGAAATCAAGACAACAAGAACAAGGAAAGCTCAAGAAGGAGTGTGCCTGTGGAAACATCTACTTCCACAGCTTTGGTGTCATGTGATGGTCTTGGTGGATATGACTGGAGTGATCAGGCAGAGGAAGGGCCTAATTATGCACTCATGGCTTACTCATCTTCAAGTTCTGACTCAGAGGTATCCAATGATTCAAATTGTTCAAAATCTTGTATGGAAACTGTTAAATTACTTAAATCTCAAAATGATCAACTATTAAGATATTTAGAGAAATCTAGTTTAATGGTTTTAGGTTATAAAACAGGTTTAGAATTAGTGGAAGAAAAACTTGAATTTTATAAAAAGAATGAGCCTGTTTATGTAGAAAAGTAACTGGCTTAAAATGGGAAATTCAAATAGAAGAAATAACTATTAGAGAGCTTAGGAAAAAGCTTGAAAAAATTCAAAAAGAAAAAGATAGCATTCAGTTTAATGTAGATAAATTTGAAAATGCATTTAAAATTTTAAACAAGGTCATAGAGTGTCAGATTGTTGATAGTTGCAAGAAAGGTTTAGGCTATGAAAATTATAATGCAGTTCCACATCCCTACACAGGAAATTTCATGCCTCCAACGCCTGATTTATCTTTTACTGGTTTAGATGAGTTTGTTAATGAGCATGTAGTTGAGAACAGTAAACCTATGTCTAGTGAAGAAGAGCCAAAGGTAGTTAGGAAGAATGATGATGCCCCAATTATTGAAGAATAGGTGTCAAATATTGAGGAAGAACATGTGCCTCAAACTAAAACTGAGAATAAAACAGTTAAGCCTAGTATTGCTAAGATAGAGTTTGTCAAACCTAAGCAACAAGAGAAAACTGCTAGTAAAATTGTTAAACAAGTTGAGAAACATAGGCAAAACACTCACAGTCCAAGAGGCAGTCAAAGAAATTAGAACAATATTATGTCTCAAAAACTAGGAAGCAATTTTGATATGTTTAATAAGGCATGTTATGTGTGTGTAAGCTTTGATCATCTGCAAGTTGATTGCAATTACCATCAAAAAATGTTTCAAAATCATAGGATGGTAAAACCTGTTGGGAATAAAGACCTCTTAAGTTTCTACTGCTGGTTGAAGAAACTACTACTGGTGAAGATTAGAGAAAACAGTTTAAGTTATTGATACTGTTAGTGCTATAGTTAGTATTGCCAGTACAAAGTGTTAGTACTGTCAGTTTATTAATATTGTTAGTTATAATAGTTAGTACTGTTAGTTATATAGTTAGTACTGCTAAAATGATATGCATAAGATATATTAGGAATAGATATGCATTGATCACTTGACGTGTTTTGTAAGCCCATTAGGGTTTCTTGGTGTATAAAAGAAACCCTAAGTCATAGTTAGAAAAATATAGATCTAGAAATCATTTTTTATAGTTAGTATTCATAGTTTCAAGGTTATTCTGTAACTTTGATTGTGTTCAATATATTGAAAGTTTAGCAAGATCTTTTTTTACTGTTTCATTGTTCTTCTTAGTATTACAAACTAGTTTCCACATAGTTTGTAGTATTCACAATCTTAGTTTCTATTATAGTTGTTTTGGATCTATCCAATACAACTAAGGTTTAACAAGCTAAGTAAGATCTGTTTAAAAAGGATCAACAAGTGATATCAAAGCTTGTTGAGAAACTTTGAATAAGAAGAACTATAACTCTACTCAAGATCTTTTAGTCAAAGAAAAGATGGAGTCACAATCGGAAACTACCCAAACAGTGTCTGTACTAAAACTTCCAGTACTCAAAACTGAGGAGTATGATCTATGGAGCATAAGGATGGAGCAATACCTTACTTTCACTGATCATGCCCTTTAGGAGGTAATAGTAAATGGTGATTCAGTTTCACCAGTTGCATAAGCTAGTACTGGTGCTGAAGGTCCTATTGCTTCTAAAACTGCATAACAAAAGCTAGCAAGGAAAAATAAACTAAAAGCAAAAAAGCACTCTTATGCTAGCCATTCCTGATGAGCACCTACTAAAGTTTCATGCCTGCAAGGATGCAAAGTCCCTATGGGAAGCTATCAAGAATAGGTTTAGAGGCAACAAGGAATCAAAGAAAATGCAGAAGACCATTCTCAAGCATAATTATGAAAACTTTGTTGCATCAAGTCAAGAAGGACTGGATAAAACCTATGATAGGTTTGAAAAGCTTATCAGTCAACTTGAAATCCATGGTGAAGTTATCTCTCAAGAGGATGCAAATTTGAAGTTGTTAAGAAGTTTACCATCAGCTTGGAATAATATTGCTTTAATCATGAGAAATAAATCAGATCTTGACACATTAAGCATGGATGACTTGTATAATAATCTGAAGGTGTGTGAATCTGAGATCAAAGGCAAATCAAGTTCAAGCTTAAATTCTCAGAATGTGGCTTTTGTTTCCTCTGATAACTCCAGTAGTACTAATAAAACGGTTAATACTGCTTATAGTATTTCTGCTGCTAGTTCTAAGGATCAAGCTTCTACTGCATCATATGTTGATGATGTCATGTTTTCTTTCTTTTCCAACCAATCCAATGCCCCACAGTTAGACTATGAAGATTTAGAATAGATTGATGCTAATGATCTTGAAGAAATGGATCTCAAATGGCAAGTGGCAATGCTTAACATAAGAGTTAAGAGGTTCATAAAGAAAACAAGAAGGAAGATAGATTTAAATGACAAAGAGACTGTTAGCTTTGACAGGACAAAGGTTGAATGCTATAACTTCCATAGGAGAGGTCATTTTGCTAGAGAATGCAGGGCACCAAGGAATCAGGGGAATAGAAATAAAGATGCTCCAAGAAGAAATGCACCATGGATACATCTACTACAAATGCCTTGGTTGTTCAAGATGGGATAAGTGGTTATGATTGGAGTTTTCAGGCTGAAGAAGGCATCATTAACTTTGCTCTAATGGCCTATACATCTCAAGGTTCATCAAGTTCATCAAGTTCAGACTTTGAGGTACATACTTGCTCTAAATATTGCTTAAAATCATGTGAAACTCTTCAAAAACAGAACTTATAAGCTGAAGAGACTATACAAAGTTGGTTTGAGTGCTAGGCTAGAATCCTCTAGTGATGAAGAAGATTTGGGTGAGGATGCATCCAAACAGGGGAAGAGGAGTAATGCTATTGATGCAGATGAAGACATTACCCTGGTTAATGTTCAAGATGATGCTGGCAAAGAAATGATTGATGTGGATGCTTTAAATGTTGAAGAAGTGTTTGTTGCAGGGCAAAATGAAAATATTGTTGAAGAAGTTAAATGATGTTACTTAGTTAGTACTGCTGCAACACCTGTTAAAATAACTACTAAAGAAATTACTTTGGCTCAAGCACTTGCTACATTAAAAACTTCAAAACCCAAGGTAAAAGGGGTTGCTTTTCAAGAGCCATCTACAACAACAACAACAACAATTTCTTTACAACAATCACAGGAAAAAAGTAAAGGAATAATGATAGAAGAACCTGTGAAGCTTATGAAGAAGAAAGTTCAAATCATGCCTGATGAAGAAGTTGCTTTAAAACTACAAGCTGAATTTGATGAAGAAGAAAGACTTGCAAAAGAGAAAGCTAAAAAGAAAAAGAAGCCAATAGTGCTTTGATTAAAGAATGGGATGATATTCAAGCAAAGATTGATGTTGATCATCAAATTGGATGTAAATGATTGCAAGCCTTATAGAAACAAGAAAGAGTTGTCTGATGCAGAAAAGGCTACATTATTTCAACAACTCTTAGAGAAAAGAAGAAAGCATTTTGCAGCTAAAAGAGCAGAAGAGCAAAGGAACAATCCACCAACCCAAGCTCAACAAAGAAAAATCATATGTACTTACCTGAAGAATATGGAAGGAAAGAAGCTCAAAGACTTGAGGAACAATTTTTTTTATTCTATTCAGAAGATGTTTGACAGAGCTTTCAAGAGGGTGATTTCATGGTTGACTCAGAACCGACTTGGTGGCAGTAGTTCAAAGAGAGTAGAGAAGAGTTAGATACAAGAGGAGTACTAAGATGCAAAGGTTAGTTGAGGTATAAAGACATAGTATAGAGCTTCAACAGTCTAATGAAAGCAATTCAGTGAAGATAGGTTGCATTTGAGCTGTTCATTTTAGCTACTAAGACTTCCAACCATTATTGATTGGAAGATCCATAAAGAAGGGAATGAATCAACTACTTTTAAATAATAAGAGCTGGTTGGATGTTCAAAGAGTGGTACTTAGTATTTAGTCAATTGCTTAAGAGAGTTGAATAGGAAGATTGGTTTGTGATGTTACAAGTTGAGTAAATGGCTAATTATGGATCAACAAGATCAGTGGAGGTTAAGGATTTGCTACTATGAGGAGTTTGAAGGACAATGTTTGAACCACATTCGTAGAAGGATGAAATCTGGAAGTTCATCAAAGGTTATTAAAGTTTTGAGCTAGCAAGCTATTTGACTCATTGCTGGAGTGCATTGCTTGCGTTTGCAATCTGAATGATTACATGTGTAGGAAAAGGGATATCTCCTTACACCACATATAATTACAGATATGTGAACAAGAAGCTCCAGGTTGGATTATTTCAGTTTAAAATGGCATTTCATATCAGCTTTCTTAAACTTCTCACAAAATAGCTTAGAATCAAGAAGTGTTTAGAAGCTTCCTCTGTGTTGATGAAGCTTTTTAAATGAAGAGAAACTTAATGATTTTGGAGATAAATATCAAGTTTAGGGGAGGATTGTTGGGATTAAAAGCCTTCTTAATGCTGCTAGTATTACTGCTGCTCATATCAGAGTTAATGCTGCTAGAGCATATTAGTGCTGCTCAGAGACTTAGAAGAAAAACTGCTAAGTAGTTACTACTGCTAGTACAAAAGTTATACTGTTCGTACACAGGTATGCAGCTTAAAGGATGTTAATGCTGCTAGTAAAGAAGTTAGTACTCCTGAGTTAGTTAGTACTGCTTATGTGATTTATATGAGTAATTTGTGTAAAAGATATGTATAACTTATTTTTTTTTAAAAGATTTGATATTTTTAGGAAAGTATTGTAAGTCGTGTAGGACTCTTTGGTGTATAAAAGGAGGTCCTAGGGCATAGAGATTGATATATACACATACAAGTCATTCATAGAATTATCATAGCTTCAAGGTCTTTGTAACCATAATACTTTGAGAGTATTTGTATTATTAATAATATTGGAGCTTTTGTTTGCTGAATTATATGTTCATATAATTATTGTTTCATTGATAGTTCTTTTTATATTAAAGATTAGATTTCCACAATAATCTTTCAATACATTCAAACAAAGTTACTAACTATAGTTGTGTTTTATTTAATTCTAATATACTAATACTTATACAAGCTTAAGTATTCGATCTAATTAAAGTGGGATCCAACATTGTTCCAAAACGGACGCACGGTGCACTACATGGACCAATGAGGAAGAAATTGCGTTGTGTAAGTTATTAGGTTAACGTATCTAAAAATAGTGTCCAAATGTAACGCGAGGGAAAGCGAATGTATTTTAGACTAAGGTGTTGAAGTACCTACACAGCAAAACAAAACAACCTGGTCGTCGAACGTACGATATGGTGAACGGGAAATGAAAGAAATTGCTTTCAACCGAACGTTTGGCTCAGTTTTGTGGGAGTGCACGCCTAACGTCATGCGTACGGCGTAGTCGAATGAAGCCAGAGAGACGAAGATTATCTTTGCAAAGGCACTTCTTTGGGCTATGGAGTAATTCAGAATAACAGTTTACACTACGTCAATGTTGGGAGGGTTTAAGGACATTGTCTGAAATGGGTTGGAGCAAGAAGTTCTAGGTTTGGCGGAACGAAAAATGATGCCCAAGAGAAGACCAATGACATTTTGGTCATAGTTAGTTTCGTTCAACAGGAGTATAGAGGATGCTAATATTAATTGAATGTCGTTGCTAGGATGACGATGTAAAGATGACGTGCAGGAACTTCAAACGACTAATGGAGGGACAAAGCAAAAAAAAAAAAAAAAAAAGGCTTGAAGAAGAAAGGGGCGGGATCATCGGGATCATCATCAAGTATGAATGACGAAGTATTGGATAGGTTGATGGTCTCCGAGTTGGCAACGCAAACCGAAAGTGCCATGGCAATAAAGAAAGAAGAACGTGCAGCTTTTTTGGAGATCAACAGGAGGGAGGTGGTATGTCATGAACGAGAGTTGGAAATTCAAAAATATAAACAACGTCAAAAAGACATAAGTATCTATATGCAGCCATGTGATCACTTAACCGGGATGCACTGAGGCATATGGAAGAACTAAGGGCGGAGATCAAGGCGAAGTGGAATTTGCCATATTAGTTTACGTTTTTTATTTAGTACGTTTAAGTTTTAATTTATCAATGTATTGTTTTTAATATTGTACTTTTAAGTTTTTAGTTATCTATGTATTGTTTTTAATTTATGAACAAAAGTTTTTAATTTATGAATAAAAGTTTTTAATTGTGTACGTTTTACGTTTTTAATTTCGTACGTTTACGTTGATAGTTTACGTTTTTTGTTTATGAATAAAAGTATTTAAATAAAAAATAGGTAAGTAATGTGAGGTTTGATGGACCAAAAAAAACTTGAATGTGAGGTATGGCTGAGGAAAGAGAAAGTTGAGGTGCAACGCGGAGGAGAATTTGAAGTTGGAATGATGAGGGACATTGAAGTGGATGATGAGACGTGATGACCAATACTTCTGGTCTAAGAGGGAAGGGAGTGGTCGTGCCAAGGCCTTGGGTGCAAGCTATGGGCGAGATTGAGCCATGGCGCACCACTCCGTGGTTCGCGCCAAGCTCTCTCGCGCCGTGGCTAACAGCCCCTTGCGAAAGTTTTTTTTTTTTTTGAAAAACTAGTCATTGGGGCGCTGCGGGTTTTGAAAAATACCCCCAAAACTTATTTTTACCCTTTTAAAAATCATTATAAATACCGCCCTTTATATTTTATAACTTCAAACACAATTTCTATATATATTCTACATCAATACTTCTCATTTTTCTTTGAAATATGGATCCAAATAATCTCAACGATTTCGACACAACCAACACATATTATGATGCTTTTTTTTTAAACCCTGGATATGATCGCTATATGCAGAGATTTGAGTTGTATTCATCATTATATGAGTTTGTGTGAGCAAGAAGCCGGGGGTTCGAGTTCCGGTCCTATTAGGAGGAGGAGATACATATATCTGTGAACGAGAAGAGACGGAAAGAAAGGCTAATTGACGGAATTTTTTGGGCGACGAAGAGTAGAGCCTAAATATCCGGAAGAAACGTTTAGGCGAAGGGTATCGTATGAGCTCTACACTTTTAATAAAATGTAACGATATCTTAAGTTATGATGTTCAGCACATTCTCCGAGTACTATACTTATTTTAAGCTCAACGGCTCGTTTGTTCAGCCTTTTCCCGAGTACTTTAACTTATTTTATGTAATGTTTAGTTTTATGTAAGGTTTTATTATTTTAATTTTAAGTTTTATAAGTTTTTTTAATTAAAAAATAAAAAATAAAAAAATAGTTTGGCACAGAATTCTGGTGCCAACCAATGCCGCTGAATTCTGGTGTCATAGCAATTCTGGTGCCAAACTCCATTTTGCTGACGTGACACCACTTTTTTTCTATGGCACGAGAAGTTTGGCACGACCGCTCCCCGTGCTCTAAAACAATTGCTCTAAATTGTGTCTGCTGCCCTTATTTTTAAGATATTACGATTAACTTATCAAGCTATGAGCTATTAATGAAAATTGTAGATATGCGTAATTTTTTAGAAGCAGTTAAAAGACAAACTTTAATTTTACATTCAATGATTCATTGACAAAGTTTTGTCAACTGATTTTACTGTCACAAGGTTCTCGCTGGCCCTACGTATTGACGGTGTTAACTCAGATCTACTTACATTTGTGGATACTTTATAAAAATGTAAAAGTTGAATTTTTAAAAGTTATATAAAAAAAATTCTAAATATCAAATAGGGGTGAGCATATGGGTCTAAGGACCGGAAACCCGGACCGTGGACGAAATGGTCCATAATGCCGGTCCCCGGAACGGACCGAAATGGTACGGTCGGTCCGGTCCGGGTCGGTCTTCGGTCCGGTCCGGTCCTACACGGCATTATCATCGGGTTTTTGGTCGGATCGGACCGGACCGACCGGACCGAGGACCGACTTGGATCCAACATACCGGACGCTGACCGGAACGACAATATCTTTCGGTCCGGTTCGGTCGTAGGTTACGGTATGCTCACCCCTACATCTAATGTCATAAGTATTGCCTGTCGTAATAACTCAATTACATTTATTTTACACTTAATAGAGATAATCACCAATAATTAATCTCTGCATTATATACATACATTTACCATTGTACAGTAGAAGCTACAGTGCTTCTACTGTACAATGGTTTGGGCCTGGGCTCCCACTTTGGGCCGGCCCAATTTTTTTTTTTTTTTTAATTTTTGGCATAAAATAGGGGGGAAAAATATTACAAAAGTACCGATTCAACTTTAAAATAATCGACATAGTCACAAACGTAACAACTTTAAAATTGATTCACTTACAAATGGTTTGGGCCTGGGCTCCCACTTTGGGCCGGCCCTATTTTTTTTTTTCAATTTTTGGCATAAAATAGGGGGAAAAAAATATTACAAAAGTACCGATTCAACTTTAAAATAATCGACATAGTCACAAACTTACAACTTTATATTGCATTAAAAATGTATTAAAAAACACATAATAGCAAACAAACAAAGCTTTACACATGACGGCCCACACATAAGCCATATAAAAAAACAAAACTTTAAACATTAGACAAAAAAAATTCACAAAAAAAAAACAAAAAAATTCAATTTTTTTTTACCGCTCCGCAACAAGCGCGGGACATAAACTCATTAAGGAAAAAAAACAAATATTAAATATGATACCGAAAAAATAAAACCGCACTATTAAACATGAGACCGAAAAAATATAAACCTGCACAAAAAAAACATCATAACCTAAAAAATACCTTTAAACATGAGGCCCAAAACATAGGCCATATAGAAAAAAACACTATTAAAACATCTTGTGACGAAAAATAAACCGCACAAATCTAAAAAAATATAATTAAGAATATAAATGGTCCTGCTACAACGCGAAAATTAACGTCCCGCAAGCAACGGGCGAGTACCTGCTTGTTTATATATTTATGATAAAATGGACAGCAAAAGCTAGTGGGATCTTTTGTTTTGGACAACTCATTTTTCTCTCAAATAATTCTATTGAATTCTTTTATTTGGAAAGCTATTTTATTAATTATTAACGTAGCGACTTATTGGGAACGCCAACTTTTTAAATCCGGACATGTGATGGATATGTAATATTTTGTATTAAAAATATTTACTACTTTATAAATCATTTAGTCAATTTCTAAAATTAAAAGTTTTAAAATTTTAAATAAAAAACATTTCTTTATTAGAAATTTATTATGTCTCTTGATAAATATAAGTATGTAAGTGTATTTATGTAGTCCGTTTTATAAAAACCCAATTCGTAACAGTCCATCTCAACATTTAAATGTATTTATGTTTATTTGTAACAGCTCATTACATATTATATAAAATCCTTAAACAAGTAAACACACAGAGACCATTTTTGTTGGTATAAACACCCGAACTCACCCCAAACAAGCACACAAACCCTTATATTTAATTAATCGTCTCTCTCTCTCTCTCTCAAACCTAAAAACACATTCCGCCAACCCGCATATGATACCGACTACTAGCCGTCCAACAACAAAACTAATTTTGCCGCCATCATTTTCAACATCATGCGTCGTCACCACCACTGTTTTATATACTTTTGGTGGTTTTGGCCGGCTGTCTTGGGTAAGGTGGTTTGGCTGGTAGTTTTGGTTTCTGTGTTGCGGTCGCGGTGTTTGTAACAGCTTCAAGTCTTCAATGTTTTGTTCAATCCATTTAAGATAAAGGTATGTAACAGCCCAATAGATTAGACATTTGTAACTGCTAAAATTCTTAATGCCCATTTTAAATACTAACAATTCACAAATTCACAACCTGTTCGTTAAAAACATTAACACTTCAAAACTCCTATATAAAAATTATCCCTACTCATTCACTTGCAAAAGTCTTCTCAATCTTCTCTCATGTCAATCCATCTTTTCCATCCTTAACTTTAGGTACTATAGTGTTGTTTTATTAATGCTTTTTTCTTTGGTCAGCTATGAGCAATGTTGCGTAGTATTTAGAGTTCATGCATGTTGTGTTCATTTGTAAGTTTTTTATTATAGCTTCACAATTTTCTAAGGCTATTGTTTTTTACTTTGCGTTTGTTTAGTTTTGAGTTTGGTTGAGCTTTTGGGTTCCTTTGTAGTGATTATTGTCGTTATGCTATGCACATAAAATGTTTTATGTATTAGTAGATAAAACTATTACACTAATTCAAATTGATGTGGGCTATTGTTAGTATGTATTTCATCTATTTTAATGTTATTATATGATTGGAAACAAATTTGCTATATGCCATAGGTTTAGTGGTATATTGTTATTATTATATACTTATATTATTATATATATATATATAATAGAATATTTATATACTATATATATATTAGATATATATTATACTATATATAATGTTTTCTCTCATAAATTTTAGCCGTGTTAGGTTTGTATATTTTTGATTTTTAAAATAATATTTGCTTAATTTTCGTTAGGGCAATATATATTCTTATTTTTTGTTATTGCAGGTTCATTAAAGAGAGGTGTGTAATTGTCTAAAGTGTCTCTAGATAAAGATATAGATATGAGCTTTGTGTTAGGTGATGATTGAGGATAAAGAGTATGGAGAAGAAAAAATTAAGGTGTATAGATGTAAAGAACAAGAAAATAAATCGTTAAAGCATGGTGTGCTTTAGACTAGAGTTGGTATGAGGCCATACAAGTCAATAGCGAGTGCTAGATTTCTACGTGAAGAAAATGTCATTGGGGATATGAACAATGCGTGACTCCTTGGATGTTTTAAAACTATAGGTAAAGAATTGAAAATCAAATTTAAGAATATTATTTCATGATATATTATCACAACCTATTTTTTTTACTGCATGGTCAATATTATTCTTAGAAATTAAATGTATAAGTTGTAACACACCATTAAATATCTTTAATTGTATAAGTTGTAACAGCCCATTATTTGTAACAATCTATTAAATGTATTAAATTCCTAAAATTGTAACGGCCTCTTCAACTTGTAAGAGCCAATTAAACTTTGTAACAATACAAATTAAAGCTTTATATATATTGTACATTCTTCTTTCTTTATAATTGATACTATAATTAGTCATTTTAATCATTAGTCATTAAGAGATGAAAAGTATGCAATAAAAATGTATTTGAAAAAGTTTTCGTCGATAAAAAAAAATTAATCACTCGCTACGCCACCCGCCGCCGCATCGCGCGGGTACCCGGCTAGTCATCCATGAATTATTTTGACGTAGACTACTTTCTATATTTCAAGATGAGTTTTGTTATTAAAAAAAACAAAGATATCAAAAACAAAAAACCTCATTTACATTTTTTTCTACATGTTAAACATCTTATAAATTGTTAATAGTTAATCAAAACTAACATCATGTCGGACATAAAATCACATTTTATCATAAGGGCAATTCTATATATTTATGACGAACTTTTTTTGAGTTTTCTTTTATGAACGAGGCTTGTCGACACCCGTGCGTTGCACGGGGCTTAGTCTGTGGGCAAAATTTGATTGTTAAGTTACTTTCTTTATTTGAGGTACACATCCAAACCTCCGGTCAAGTTCATCTTTATAGATCTCCGGCGCGATGTATAAATCTACACTCTCATAAAAGATTAAGGTTAATAAGATAGTAGAAAAGTAAATATTTGAAAGTTTGTATTTTCCAAGAGCTTACTTTCTCGATCAACGGTAGCAGTCATGCTAATGTTGCTTTATTAGGTGCAAATTTGGATAATCTGATGTCTTCAACACCTACACATTGACAAAACTGTGTTTTTCACAACGATCCAATAGCCGAGAAAGTTTTTCGTCAAGATTAAAGTTAGACCTACTTGGCCATGGTAATTGTAGCTAATTTCTTATGAGTTTCCATTATCCATTTGACCTAAATGAATTAAAAATGCAAAAGTCGGCCTATTTTCGACATTATAAGATCAAAGGAAACCAAACTCATTACATCTTCTTCAACATTTTTGCCCTACAAAATACAAACTAAGTAACTAACTGCTGCTACAAACGACCCTAATACCTCAAAGCTCAATTAAATCTTCGAGCAAGGCAATCTTAACTAAAAGCTATCGGGTCCTAGCTTCAGGGTTCTTTCTTGTTAAGCCTTAATCAATTCAAATATGCAGGATATATAGTGTTTTAAAAATTCAAGCATCTAATTACAGACTAACATGTAAGTTCAAGTTGATCAACGAACCGCCATGGCTGCAAACTGGTGTCAAACTTCTATATAGGTTAGGGTTCTACATATGGAGCATGTATGTTAGGTTTAGATAAGAAAAAATAGGAAAAAACAAGGATAGAGGTATATATATGAGATGTGTTAGATGGATCATACCAGAATAATGGTACCCTTTGGAATGCGATCAATGTCATTTTGCAATGGCTAGAGCATATTTGCAGTTGAACAATTGGATACACATAACATTAAAATTGGAAAACATACATAACGATTTAAACAATCCAAGTCTGGTTATTTTATTTAGAGATTCAAACTACATAGATCAAAAAGTAAGCATTCATATATAGGGAAATGATAAGGGTTACACTAAACGAAGAAAGAAATACACAATGACAAAGGGTACTGATGGTTTCGCTTAAAGGCATGGCATTTTAATTGGTACCTTTATCAGGCTGCTTAGGTTAAAAGGAATTAACAGAGAATGGAAGTAGCAGCACCCTCGTTATCAAATAGATCTGAACTTGTTGTTTCTATTTTTGAAGCACTCTTTTTTTGTAAAAAATGGCGGGGAGATGCAAAAAACAGTATGATAGCATAACTCACATTTATATCAATCACGATTGACTTCAGCAAGTTCAAATGGGAAGATTGAGGCATTAGAACTACTACTATGTATTGTCTTTTGCAAGGAAAAGGTATAATCTTTTGGAGTGCAAGCTCTGAGCATTGGTGTTAGATTTTCCTAAACATTATTGAGCGGCTTGTGTCATTGTACTGCATAAAAGTCACACAGGTATACTATCGACGGCTTATAAAGTTTGCAACTGAATTCAGTGAGATGAAATGGAAGTTGAAGTGGTGTTGGTCTAGATTCCAATCTATGCACCCTGTTTCACTTTCTATGGCCTTAATTATTTTTTTACAATTTTTTTTTCCTTTTATTTCCTTTTTAGTTAATAATTATTAGTATTCGTGTGTCCTTCAGGTGTGGTAGAATAAGGACTACAATTTCAATGTTATAAACTATACCAAAGGGTTTCGAGGTTTATAGTTGAATCCCTATAAGTAAACAATTTAAATATAGCGATTTAAACGCCGTAAAATAAGCTAATCCAAACACCCCCTTAACATCAGTTTAACCCACGTTTATTTGTTTAACTTGTCAGAAATATAGGTTTGGACCAATTTCTTAGAGGCAAAGTTTAAGAAATAACAAAAAACCTAAGGCGCACATACCTTCAGAAAGGAATTCCAATGACATCGAGTGAAGGGTTCAAGAACGCTTGGTTGTCCAGCAGTCTAACAACAACCAAGAAGGAAGAGATATGAGAGAGTGATTACTTTGGAGCAACAAAATAAACTAATCCATTCAATATTAAGGGTCGTTTGTTCAAAGTTATTTTTGAGAAACAATGGGCTCCGGATCCTTGGAAAGTTTCTCAAGCAGATCGAGATATGGAATATGAATCTGAAAAGATAATTAGGCAACTCATTATAATATGAAGACAAACAGAACTATTAAAGAGTGATGTACCCGATTAAAGCCGGCCCAAGCCCAAAATTGCATTTTTCTTGTTATGTAGATACAGTTGTTTATTTTTCGTAATTTGATCAAAGTCATATGATAATATGTTATTTAAGGTATAGCTATGTGATTATAAATCTTTTTGTTCAAGTAAGTAAGTGAAAAAAGTTTGGGAGCAATGGGCTTTCATCTATTTTGCCAACTGTTATTTGTAAAACACATTTCACATATATAAGTTTTCTATTAGCTTTATCTTATTTGACCAATAAGCCTCATTGTCGGTTTTTTGGTACTTTATTGCTTTCTGAATCAGTATAATGCGATAATGAATATTCAAAGTAACATACCCGGCCATAATTCAGGTGTAGAAAATAGAGTTTAGGTAAACAGTAATAACCAACGTACATCGACATATAAGACATCCGTCGAGCTCATCCAAATACACTTATTAAGCCTTCTATGGCTTGGAATAACATTAACCATGAATGAATGAATGAGAAACGTCAGCTCATTTTGTAATGTGTCACCTGCACAAACAAATAAGTATTATCAGAAACATGCACTTATCCAAAGTGATTTTTTATACTTCTTAATCAATGCTATGGATGGCATCCTATCAAGCATTATTTAGGCTGTTTCTTTTGGTCGAAGCTTGAGGTGGACCTAGCGGGGGTTAAGCGGGTTGGGCAATCTATTTAAACGAGTGGTTTGAAGTGGGTCATTTTTAGTACGGGCGACGCATTATGGTCAAGTTGTCCCACAAAAACTTTTTGTTCATTAAATAAGAACAATAGAGCAATAAAGAAATTAGGTAGCAAAATAGTGGGTCTGGTAACGAACAAAAAAGGGTTAAATCTGTAAGATGTGTCAAGTCAGATTGGATTGACCTGCAAAAACTTAACTCTACGGTTTTTAATTTTAATTTAGATATAAATGCAATACTCCGTAACAATATACCACTGACTTGGTCCTTTCGCACGTATATGACAACGCCTCAAGTATACCATCCTGGTCAAACCTTTGCTTCTAATAGTGGATATAACAGTTTAGCCCTACAACCTGTTTATAGTCTTGTTGATAGGAGGAACCATGGTCAAGACTCTTACCCTATGCCAACACCTTTATCTGGTTTGCTGACCCTACATGTTCAGAGTGTTACCGCATACAGGCAAGAACCCGAGGTGGTGGACAGAAGTGCACATGTTGCATCTTATTACGCGTTTGTTGGTACTGAATATTGATCTTGAAGGGATATTTAGTTGGATTTTATGATGAAAGTTGGTTTAGTTCTTTGTGTTCATCTCACTATCTGTATTATACATGTTTGCATTAGAAAGTAGATAATGCATGATCATTATTTATGTGTTTTATTTTATTTTTAATGAAAATATCTAATTGAAAAAGCAAAATGGTTAAACCTAATATCAAATGTAGGAGTTTGGTTCATACATGTAGATAATTACAGTGTAATACTACTTACTTTGCCGGTCACCATGATCAGCCTCTGCTCCATTACAGCGTTCACAACAAATGGTTGGCCCTGTCAATAAATTATGTTATAGTGTTGTAAGTTTTGCATAGAAAAATTTAATCGTGTATGGCTTACCTGAGGATTATTTACTAACAAATGCCTTGAACTCAAATCATATTCAAGCCTACTGGCCCTGAAATGATAAAATGTAAACTTTCTTAGTGATATTCTCACTACTATATAGGATATCTTTCGAACCCCACTAGTATACATATGTATAAATTCAAATTTTATAATCATTCAATAATTATTTAACAAAAAAGATTAAATCTTTATTATACCTTTGCATACCAAGATCAACTAATCCCTTGATCCAAACAGGCCCTATCATCTTTCTTTGCAATCTTGACCTCCTGAACAAAACTAACCCCCCACCTTTGCATACCAATTCATTCCGCCATAATCAACAATCGATAACCATATCAATGAAATACTTCATGAACCCTTCCCCTTCCCCGGCACATTGAATGCATACCTGCGCAACACAAAAGAATACCATACTACATTCTGGTCTTTGGTATGTAGGACTATGCCTAGTGAATCATGAAGAGGAACGACCACATTTCTTGTACTATTGCGTTACCACGATTGCCTTGTTAGTATTCAAGTTTCCATACGTCTAATATGCCCAAAATTGGTGACCATCAGGATGATCATTTTTCAAAATCTACACTGATACCAAACAACCACAAACCTAAATACCCCAAATTCCTATTATTCGTTTTATGACATTACACAACACATTTTAATCACAAAAACGACTTCTAAAACTATATTGCTCATTAACACAACGTAAGCCGGTAAACAACAAATTACCGTCCTTACCACCTATAAAGCATGAACAAGCAGTAAACATTTTTTTGTTCTTGAGTCGTTCATCGACCGGTTAACCCACAGGACAATATCAATAGCTGCTTCTTTATCTAAAATCAACAAATCAAAAAAATAAATAAAGCTAAATTCCATTGAGTTTAGAACCAAAAAATTCAAAAACCAGTGATTTTGTTTATGTCTAAGATTTGAGCTTTCGAGGGTTATAATCATGGTATACAAACCATGGATTTGGTTATTCCTAAATCCCCTAACAAATAATTGAGAACCCCTAATCAAACAAAAAATACCATACTAATAATGGTATACAAACCATCTGATTGGATTATCCGCTAATTATACATGTAAACATTTATTGTCCTAAAACTGTTGGAAAAATTGAAGGGCAGGCAGTGGTAGAGACTCGTGAAGCCAAAACAATTGCAGATTTAATGAGCAGGCAAATTTAGAGGCTAAGCTTAAAGACAAATGGTAAATGCTGGATCATTAACACGCCAAATTGAATGTCTAAAAACTGAAAAAAGGGCAGCAGCTTCAATGATGAGGCAAATGGAGAGGTAAATCTTTATGTCGAATTATAAATGTTTCGTCATTAAGACACCACATTGAATACATACAAACTGAGTCTTTTATAATATAAGGATGTTGAAATTACGCTCATTGAAATCACGTGTGATTTATTATTACTAGACGAGTACTCGCGCTTAGCGGCGGGAATTCCTAACGGTAAATAGTTGTAGTGATAAAAAAAATTTAAATAGTTTTTTTATATTTTCAAAACCCGATTAGACCCGTCGGGACCCGGGTCAACCCGGTTTTCGATATATATATTTTTGTGGAAGACTTGGTCGACCCGGTGATCGAACCATTTAAACTGATAACCCGGTGACTCGGTAACTTGACCCGGTCTATTAGAGACCGGGTTGACCTGATGGTTGAACCGGTTCAACCAATAATCTGGTGACCTTACAGTAGTGACTCGACCGATGTAATAAATTTTTTGAAAGTACACAGTTTGGAAAGTTAGGAAGTCAAATTCACAATTATTCTATTTTTTCAACCGCACAAATTATACGTATATGTATACTAATATGATTTATTATTTCTAGATCAAAAGTTGCCACTTATAAATTAAGTTTCCAAAAATAAAAAATTTCAAGAATTGAGGTTAAACCTCTTATATTTAGTAAACAAGTTTTGTAATAATCTACCAACACGTGAACTTTACATAGAGAATTTTTACCACTTCAAAAATATCTAAAAATACCTCATATCCAAACTAAAATAAAAAACAAATGTGTGAAAAAAATATACAATAAAACCAATTCTGTTTTAACACAATAATCGTACGAAGATTGTTAGCTAATCCCAATATACAAAGATTTAATTTTCACCAATATACAAAAAATACATTTTCACACTTCGTTCACACGCTATTAGTCCTTTAAAAATTAATTAGTTTGAATATGTTTTCCATATTGCCACTAACTCAGCAGATTCTTGTTACGGCGGCTGGCTACTGCTTGTATTTTCAGGAATTCACGAAACAGAAACAAGTTAAACGGCGAAGGAGTATCGTTGTGATTCCTAAACAAAAAACAAAAATAAATATCGGAAACAAATTAGATATGAATGATTATAAACTCTCAAATGAAAACCACAATAGATTATAGATCTATATATAATTATATATATATGATATATATATTTATAATATATTATATATTATACTATATATTAATATTATATATATATTATATATATATATATATAAAACAAAAAGCCTAATAAACCTAAAAAGAAACGTACAACATTTGATTTGGTGGCAGCAGTTTCCAACTGCAAACATAGTTTTCAGGTGGCGATTTTTCCGGGTGGCGAACTCGTTTCCGGCGGCGACAATATGTGATGGCAGACGGTGGCTGAAATAAAATATGACAAAGATAAAACTCCGATCTACAACATAGATCTACAGCTCTATAAAAATATCCAGTCCACACCAAAAAGTGTCTAATATCCATAGATGTATTAAAAACTTAAATAAACCTCAAAACTTTAAAAAAAAAGCCTTTTTTGATGCGGAGGTTTTAGTGGTGTTGTGGCGTTCGGTGGTGGATGGCTTACAATGGTGGTGGCATTCGGTGATAGAGGGGTTTGGTGGTGGTGGGTTTCGGTGTTGATGGGGTTACAGTCGTGGATGGGCTCGTTTGTGGAGGAGGATGGTGGTGTAGTGGTGGGGAGTGTATGAGATGTGGAAATGAGATGAGATGTGTGTTTTTTAGGGTGAGAAAAAGGTGAAAATAAATAGGATGAAAGGGATTCAAGAGTCAGCCTTGTATTTATAAGCCACGGTTAATTTCATATTACAAATAAAGCTATGAATCATACATTTAACGGGGGGGTTAATTTATTTTAAACCCGACCAAGATATTTTTGTTAAGTCATCAAATGTTACAAGTTTTTTCCTTTATATATTAGGATAGATTAATATACATTCCATAATAAGAGTGTATGTCAACCAATTATACCTATTAGTTATCAATTAGTGTACATTCATATTAAGAGTGTATGTCATCATTCAATGCCTATTAGTTATCAATTAATATACATTCCATATTAAGAGTGTATGTCAACCAATTATACATATTTGTTATCAATTAGTATACATTCCATATTAAGAGTGTTGTCACATATTAACACTCTTCGTCATCATGAAGAGTTGTATTATAATTTCTAAAAAATCGTCATCATTAAGAGTGTAGTATAATTTCCAAAAATAGTTTATGTTGTTCACTTTTTCACTTTCAAGAAATGAGGCTACACCCTTTATAATGTAGTATAGATAAAAATCACTTGTTATTTTATGAAATCACGTGTGATTCGTTATTTGTGATTTTAACTTTAAAACTCACATCACAAACCACATGTGATATCGTATCGTGGAATATTGTATACTTAAAAAAGCGACAACAAATAAATTCGTCGAAAGTATATCGAATTTTACGTCTATTGAATAATAAAAAGTTATCATCATGATGATGTGTTTTTTGTCGCTTAACGATATACCTGGTGAAACTATTTAACCCCCCCCCTTCTAGTTTTCACAATTGGTATGAGGAGCAAGGTCATCCAAGATTTTTAAAATATATTGTATTTTAAAGCTTGAATCGATCTACAGATTTTGACAAATATCTAGAAGGGCAATCTAAGCAAAGACCACCACTATTTGAAAGAGACAATTTTATTTACTGGACCGACCCAGTTTCTGACGCTCCTCAGCTTGCCTATAAATAGTGTTGGGATTAAAAGACTCCTTGATGATCTTGGAGTTACTGCTGCTAAGGTTTGTGTTACTGCTGCTAAGTAAAACTTAGTGTTGTTCATTAATTCTAATGAAAAATATGCTTTAGTAGTTAGTATGCTAGGTGTACTTTGTATTGCTAGTGTATATTAGTACTGCTAGTATATGTTAGTACTGCTAGAGTAAAGTTGGTTTACTGGTGTGAAGATTGAAGAAAATATTCTAAGTAGTTACTACTGCTTGTACACAGTTAATGTTGCTGGTGTATAAGTTACTATTGCTTGTTAAGAGTTAATGCTGCTAGTACAAAGTTACAACTGCTGAAAGATTACAACTGCTGAAAGATAAAGATTGCTTGAAGATCAAGATTACTTATGAGATAAGAATTATTATTTATAGAATAGATCTTTGAGAATAATCTAAGTTTTTGTAATATATTGTCAATCGACTAGGACTCCTTGGTGTATAAAAGGAGGTCCTAGGGCATAGAGTTTATAATCACAATCTAGAAATCTTTTGTTTTGATATCGTTATAGCTTTAAGGTTTTGTAACCCTAATACTAGTTAGAGTATTCGTATTAATATATTGAAGCTTTATTTGTTAATCTGTGTATTCATTAGAATTACTGTTCTATTGCATATTCTCTTTATTGATTCAAAGATTAGATTCCGCATAATCTATGAAGTATATTTACAAAGTTTCTATCAAAGTCGTGTAGGATTTATCTTGCATAAACTAAACCTCACACGGTATGTATTTAAGTTCTATTCAAGTAGGATAACAAGTGGTATTAGAGCTTTGTTGCTTGAGAAAAACTTTTCTAAGAAGATTGGAATCAACACTCAGTACAAATGTGTGGATTGCATTAAAAGTGCCTATGCTCAAACTGGTGTGTATGAGCTTTGGGGATGAAAGATGGAACAGTTAATCCAGATGGATTGATTATTTCTCTATGGGAAAGAAAAAATAATAGAAAATGGTAATGCACTTCAATAAACTAAAGTTGTTGACAGGTTTAGTTGAGACTGCAATTGCTCATTACAACTGCTGGAAAAGGCTCAAAGGAGGTTAGAGTTGAAGGAAAGCGCACCTTATGATTTGTATGGCATCCCAATGGAACATCAATTGAAGTTTAACTCATCAAGATGCCAAGTCATTGCTTGCAGGCTGTTAGAAGAGGTTTTTTAAAGTAATGCTGCTACTAAAAAGACTTAGAGGAATCTTCTAAAGCAGCAGTATGGAAATTTTACTGCAACTAGCTTAGAGGTGTTAAATCAAACCATTGATAGGCTTCAAAAGCTTATCAGTCAGTTGGAGATTCATGGTGAAAGTATCTCACAAGAAGATGTGAATCAGAAGTTCTTAAGAAGTCTGTCACCAGAATGGAACACACATACTATTGTGTGGAGGAACAAGCATGAGATAGATACATTAAGCTTGGATTATCTTTACAACAACCTGAAGATCTATGAACCAGAGGTCAAAGGGACATCAAGCTCAAGCACAAACACACAAAATGTAGCCTTTGTGTCCTCAAACAGCACCAACAGTACAAATGGAGCAGTTAATACTGCTCATGGTGCTACAACTGCTAGCACTCAAGCTACTGCTGTTAACTCAACAACAATTGACAACTTGAGTGATATTGTCATCTGTGCTTTCTTTACAAGTCAACCAAACAGTCCATAACTTGACAATGAGGACTTGCAACAAATTATAATAATGATTAGAAAGAGATGGATTTAAGGTGGCAGATGGCTATGCTAACAATGAGGGCAATGAGATTCTTAAAGAACACTAGAAGAAAGCTTATTGTTAATAGTAATGAGACCATTGGGTTTGATAAGTCCAAGGTGGAGTGTTACAACTACCACAAAAAAGGACACTTTGCAAGGGAGTGTAGGGCTCCAAGGAACCAAGAAAACAAGAATAAGGAGAAACAAGATGGGTTGTGCACAGTGACGACAATACTTCTATTGCTTTGGTGTCTTGTGATGGTATCTAGTTATGATTAGAGTGATCAAGAAGAGAGGTCCAACTAACTTTGCATCATGGCTTACTCTTCTACAAGTTCTAACTCTGAGGTATCTACTGATTCAAAAATTGTTCATCATCTTTTTTGGAAAATGTTTAAAGTTCTTAAAGAACAAGTGAACAACTTGTTAAACAGACTTAAGGAATCTAAGTTAGATGCTATTGCTTATAAACAATGTTAGAGTCTGTTAGAGCAAGACTTCTAGGCTATAAGAAAAAAAATGAAGTCTGTTATGAGAAGATATCAAAGGGTCTTTAAACATGAGATTCATTTAAGAAGATAGTAGCAATTACGAGATTAGGAGGAAGTTTAGTAGAAATGGACTCAAAAACAAAAGATGAAATTCAGCTAACAGTAGAAAATTTGACGAATTTATCTAAAAAACTTAAGCAAATTAATAGACTGTCAGATAGTTGATAAGTGCAAAATAGGTTTAGGGTATAATGTTGTTCCACCTCCCTATACAGGAAACTTTATGCCTCTAAAACCTGATTTGTCTTCTCTGGTTTAGAAGAGTTTACAAGTGAGCCTATAGTTATTAAGCCTATAGTTGAGAAAAAGTGAAGCAAAGCCTAAAGCAGTTAGGAAGAATAATGGTGCTCCAATTATTGAGGATTGGGTGTCTGATAATGAGGAAAGTGGGAGATGATTGTGCCTCTGGCTAGATTGAAATGAAAACAATTTTAAGCCTATTTTTTCTAGATAGAGTTTGTTAAAACCTAAAGGAAAAACTTCTCCTAAACAGGTTTTGAAAAACTTTAGGTTAACAATCATACTCCTAGAGGCAATCAAGAAACTAGAATTATATGATGTTCTCAAAGGTTAGGAAGTAACTTTAGAGTATGTTTAATAAAGCTATTTTCGTTTTGTATTGGAAGTTTTGATCCACTTACAGGTAGACTTGTAAAAAAGAGTGAATCAAAAACAGTTTCAAATATAAAAACCTGTTTGTTTGGAACAATGCTAAAAGGGTGAATCATCAGAATTTTGCCAAAAAGACTCACCCCTGCCCTAAAAAGAACATGGTTCCAAGAGCAGTACTAATGAAGTCTGGCCTAGTATCACTTAATACTGCCAGACAAGTTAATACTGCTCACCCAAAAATAACAATGAATAGTGCTAGACCAATGACAAATCTTTTTAATAAAGCACATTCAACTGTTAAGTGGCCCATTCACAAGAATACAGCATTTTAAAAATAGTAATTTTAATCAGAGGGTTAATACTGTTAAGGATAAAAAATGTTAATGCTGCTAGGCTAAAAGCAGTAGTTAATGTTGCTAGGCCAAAAGCAGTAGTTAATGTTGTTAAGGGAAATAATGTTATGCCATAAGGCCTCAGCTTCTTGTTGGGTTTGGAAACCAAGGACTAAAGTTTTAGACATGGTTCTAATATAACAGTGCATCAATCACCTGAAAAGTTTGATTATGTTGATGCATAAGGCAGATCCAAGTCAGTGATGGCTTGGGTCCCTAAGAAATGATTTTCTTATCTAATGTGCAGGGCAATCCACAAATGGATTTACAGGATCAAAAGATGTGATTGATAGTAGTGCTCAAGGGGGCACATGAGGGAAACATGTCCTAATCTTAAGACTATGAAGAGATAGATTGGAGGATATGTTGACTTTGTAGGGAAACCCAAAGGAGTGTGAAAAAATCATAAGAAAAATGTACAATCAAAACTGGTAATTTAGATTTTGAGAATGTGTATTTTGTAAGAGAATTAAAGTTTAACCTCTTTAGTGTCTCATAAATGTGTGACAAAAAGAATAATGTTCTCTTTAATGACACTGAATGTATTATTTTATCTCCAAACTTTAAGTTAACTGATGAAAGTCAAGTTTTACTTAAAGTTCCTAGAAAGAATAATATGTATAGTGTTGATTTAAAGAATATTGTTCCTAAAGGAGGTCAACTTATCTCTTTGCAAAAGCCACCTCTGATGAATCTGAACTTTGGCATAGGAGGCTTGGACATATAAATTTCAAAACTATGAATAAACTCGTTAAGAGAAATCTTGTAAGAGGTTTACCTTATTTTTTTTGAAATTCATCTAACTTGTGTTGCTTGTCAAAAGGATATGCAACATAGGAGCTTCTGTAAAGTCCAAAATGTAAGTTCAATCAGCCAAAACATTTACATATGTTGCACATGGATTTGTTAGGTCTCAACATTTGTAAAAGCTTAATGAAAGGATGTATTGCCTAGTTGTCACAAATGATTACAATAGGTTTGTTGGTTTTCTTTCTAGCTACTAAAGATGAGACTAGTGGCATACTTAAGTCCTTTATAACTAGAGTAGAAAATCTTAATAGACAACAGGGTCAAAAGTAAATTAGGATTTTGTGACAATGGAACTGAGTTCAAGAATATGGCGATGAATCGGTTTTATGAGAGAAATAGGTATTAAGAGAAATTTGTGTAGCAGAACTCCTCGGACAATATGGAGTAGTTAGAGAGGAAAAATAGAACACTCAATTGAGGTTGTAGGCCATGCTAGCTGATTCATAAGCTACCTATTACTTTTTGTGACTGAAGCAGTTAATACTGCTTTGCTAATGTGCAAAATAGGGAATTAGTAACTAAGGCCTTCATAACAAGGGACCCCCTTATGAACTTTTTCTGGTTAGAAAATTAGCTTTAGGCTTTTTGAAACCATTTGAGTGTCTTGTTACAATTCTCAATACCATTAGATCACTTTAGGCAAGTTAATGTAAGGCTGATGAAGGATTATTTGTAGGTACCAATCAATAGTAATGCAATTACAGTATTTAATAGTTTAGAACAGATAGTTAAATTGAAACTGCATGTCAAGTTTTAGTGAGGAATACACCTTAATATTGCAGAGAAGTGGACCAAATTAGCTTTATGTTATTAATGCACTTAAAAAGTCAAGAATTATAAGCCAGTGTTACAGGAATCATCGAATGGTAATGCAGGTACAAAAGCATGTGATGATGCAGGTAAAGCTAGAATGGAGACAGTACCTGGCAAAGATTACATTATACTACCATTGTGGACTGCTGATTCACCATTCTCTCAAAGTTTAAAGATTTATCCTGATGGTTCGTATTCATGTATTCAAAAAAATAAAAAAGTTTGAGATGGAAAGAAGGTTGATGAAGATTCAAGAAAAGATAGTGAAAGTATTGATCAAAAAGGATGATAATGTTAACAGCACTAATAATGTAATGCTGCTAGCATAAATGAAGTTAATGCTATTGGTGGAAAAACAAGCATTGAACTTCCAGATGATCCAAATATGCCTGCTTTGGAAGATATTGTCTATTCAGATAATGATGAAGATATTGGTGCAGAGGCTGACATGAACAATTTGGATGCATTTATGCCTGTCAGTCCATTTCCAATACAAGAGTACCAAAGATCATCCAGTTGAACAAATTATTGGAGCCTTGAATTCAGCACCTCAAACAAGAAGAATGATAAAGAATTTGGAAGAACATGGTTTGTTTAGTTCAGTTCAACAAAGAACAAACCATAAAGACTTTCAAAATTGCTTGTTTGCTTGCTTTTTATCACAAGAAGAACCCAAAAAGGTAATTCATGGCATTGAGATCCAAGCTGGATAAAGGCCTATGCTGAGAGCTTCTACAATTCAAGTGTTACAAGAAGTTGGGGATTTGGTGGAGTTACCTAATGGAAAATAGGGCTATAGGTATAAAATGGTCTTCAGGATAAAAGGTGAAAGGAGGAATTTTGATTAAATATAAAAGCCAATATTGGTTGTCAAGGTAATTCAAGAAGAAGGGATTGACTATGATGAAGTCTTTGCCCTGTTGCAAGAATTGAAGCAATTAGGCTATTTTTAGCCTATGCCTCATTTAAAGACTTTTGGGTATACAGATGGGATGTCTAGGAGTGCTTTTCTTTATGGTAGATTGAAGCGCGAAGTCCTATGTTTGTCAATCACCGGATTTGACGATCCAGACTTCCTGTAGAGTATACAAAGTAGAAAAAAGGCACTTTATGGACTGTATCAAGCTTCTAGAGCTATGGTTTGAACCTTGTCAACTTATTTGTTGGATAATGGGTTTTAAAGAAGGAAAATTGATCATAGACCTTATTTATCTGTAAGGGACAAAGGTAATATTCTGTTTAGTTTCAAGTTTATAGTAGTGGTATCATTTTTGGCCTCTACAAAGAAGTCATTATTGCACTGAGTTTAAGAGATGGAACGCTCTAAGAAGTTTCAGATGAGTTCTATGGGTGAACTCACATTCTTTTTAGGACTGCAAGTAAAATAAAAGAATGATGGAATATTTATCAGTCAAGACAAGTATGTGATTAAGATTTTGAAGAAATTTGGTTTTACTGCATGTCAAGTAAGAAGCACACCTATGGAAAACTCAAAAGCTTTGCTCAAGATGAAGTTGATGAGAGCTGGATGTTCATTTTATATATAGATCAAAATTGATTGGTTCTTGATGTAATACTTACTTCTTCAAGACCTGTTATTATGTTTGCATGTGTGTGCCTGTGCAAGAATTACCAGTCAAACCCAAAGGGTTTCACATCTTTATGCTGTAAAAAGGATCTTTAGGTACTTAAAAGGTCAACCAAAATTAGGTCTTTGGTATCCAAAAGATTTTCCTTTTGATTTGCTGTAGCATACAATGATAGTGTTTATGCTAGAGTAAGCTTGAATTAAGAAGTTTTAATAGGTGGTTGTCAATTTCTTAGAAGTAGATTAATATCATGGCAATGCAAGAAATAGACTGTGGTTGCAAATTCCATAATAGAAGCTGTTAAAGCCTTATTGTAGGCTTCATAGATCGTTTTCCAATATAGGATTTTAATTAACATTGAATAGATATAATGCACAACAGAATAACAATAAGAACATCAATGTTATCACAAGGTTTTCTTTATTCATATAATAAACTTAAATCTATTCGAATTTAAATCAGTGTTCAACTATGCTATCTAGGATAACTAATATTACACAAACTAATAAGTCACTATGAGACTCTCATTGGGAGATCATAACTATGAGGATATAAAACTATTCTCCCTACATCTATTTATCTTACTTAGAGAGGCTAGGGTTTACAAGAAAACCTAGCTTTGATATGAAGCTAACTTAATATTGCACATTAAGTCCTTGTTGTTTCATCATTCTTCTTTTCTTCATATGTGGTTTTGTAATCATTAAATCTCAAATCCCAACAATCTTCCCCTATTTGATATTATAAAACAATCTTCATGTATGAAACAATCTTCAAAGCTTCCCCTTGAAATAAGATCTTCTTGTACATGTCACCACTTTAAAATAAGCTGCAAACCATATAGTCTTCTTCCCCTTTTTGTAATCATTAAATAGGGGTATTCTATAGATAAGCAACTTGTGAACACTTCCCCTTAAGTGGCACATGTAGATGGTTAAACATGTTAACAATAAGCTTTGGTCAATAGGTCAGCTACATTGAAGTCTGTGTGAATTTTCTCCATCCTAATGAGCTTCTGCTCATAAGAATCTCGTATAAAGTGGTGTCTGATCTCTATGTGCTTTGTCTTGGAGTGATACACCGGATTCTTCATAATGCAGATGGTGCTTTCATTATCAATGTGGATTTTGGTATTCATGAAATTAAAACCATAGTCTAGCATTTGATTTTGAATCCACAACACTTGTCCATAGCAAATTGCAAGCAGCTACATATTCAGCTTCTGTTCTAGACGGTAGCCACTATAGTTTGTTATTTTTTTTTTCTTACATTGCATAAAATTAATCTGCTTCTAAGAAATTGACACCCAACGTTGTAGATTTCCTGTCAGGTTTACCCAGCATAGTCACTATCTGAGTAAGGCTTCCAAGTCAAAAGATGAATTCTCTTAGGATACCATAAGCCTAAATTAGGTTTGCCCTTAAGGTACTTAAAGATTCTCTTCACAGCATTTAGGTGTGAAGTCTTGGGAGTAACCTGAAAACAAGAACAAGCACATACTGCAAACATTATATCAGGCCTAGAGGCAGTTAAATACATGATGAGAAACCTATCAATGGCTCTGGTATAAGTGTACATCTACGTAATCAGCCTTCCTCATCTTTTGTAAACGCCATCTTTGGTACTCCATTTAGGGTTATTGCAGTTTTCACACTTGCAAGGTCAAACTTTTTCAGCATGTCTGCAACATACTTGTCTTGAGAAATAAAAATTCCATCTGTCTTTTGCTTGACTTGCAATCCAAGGAAGAATATGAGTTCACCCATAGAAACTATTGAAAGCTGCCTTTCATCAATGCCTCAAATTATCCACAAGACTTTCTTATGTAGAGCCAAAATGATATCATCTACATACACTTGAACCAACATGATATCCTTCTTGTCCTTCTTAATAAACAAAGTCTTGTCAATAGTACCCCTTCTATATCCATGCTTCTCTAGAAATGTTGATAGAGTAGCATACCAAGCTCTAGGATCTTGATGTAGTCTATATAAAGCTTTGACATCCTTATAAACCTTTTAGGATGATCAGGATCAACAAAACCTTGCTATTTTCTATTGATTTCTATTAGGGTTCTATATATCAAACACTATGCCGTAGGGTTCCTTTTATACACCAAGGAAACCCTAATGGGCATTACAAACGCGTAAAAGGATAATGCATATTCTTTCCTAAGATATCTCCTAAGATATCTCTAAGATAACTATTATAACTATTATGTTACATAAACAGACTTAACTAGACATGGCCAGTACTAACTATAGTACTGCCAGACTTAACTTAGTACTGGCAGACTTAACTATGTTTACTATACTTAACTCTATAACTACCAGACTTAAGTCTGTTTACAATAATTCCTAACAATCCCCCTAACTTGATCTTCACTTGTGAACTTCAAGTTTCTTTGAATATCTTCACTATGAGCTTCCTGAGGATGTTGTGAGCATTATCTTTGGAATTATTCTTAAACTATAACATGATGACTGTCTTGTATGAGCACTTTCTTGATTTCTATCAGCAACTCTTTAAAGCATCACTTCTTGATATTTGCAGCATCTAACCTTGTAAATATCATGACCAACACTTCACAGCTACATGTACTATCTCTTCAGCAACATAGAAACAGCAACATTGACTATATGTACATCAGATCATAAAGTTTTAGTCTATTCTCATCACATCCAGGTGTGTTAACTCCTGAGAGAGGTGAATCATTGAAAATTTAAATGGATTTGATGTCTCTTTACCAGTTAGCCATTAACCCTGGAGTAGCCAATGTTTGGTTCATAAACCATGGTACATTGATAACCATTTCAACTCTTAGTACGTGAAACATGGTGAGTTGAATTACCATATGATTTTTAGCAAATCATCAGCTATCAACGGATTTGAATACTCTTTACCAGTAGCCGTTTGCTCTGGAGTAGCTAACTCTTTGTTTTAAAAACATGGTGAGTTAATTACCATACAGTTTTTGGTAAACTGTCAACCATCAACGGATTTGAGAAGTCTTTACCAAAGCCGTTTGCTTTGGACTAGCCAGTCCTTATGCCTATTAAGCATGGTGAACTGATGACCATTTGTTGTGTGGTGGTTAGCCAACACTCAAACCCTTCTCTCTTCCATTATAGTCCACAGTTTCCAACATATGTCCACAGCTACTGATAACTTCATCACTTTTTAACACCAGCTTGCTTCTCAATCATCTTCAAAAGTTTATAACAAACTTCATTCATTTTTCCATCCAGAAGCTTCATTTTCAGCATCACTTGGCAGGCATCTTTTGACAGAGGATACTTCCTATCTGCTAACATATAAATATTGCATGCCTCCAAGGTTAGACAATGTACTGCACACTTGTCATAATATCTCCAACTAATCATCTTTTGCTGTAGTGGTAAGCTCCAAATAGCATCTTCATTGAGAGGTGGATCAAACATAGTCCTGAGATCACTCCATAGTACTCTGTCATAAGCATCTTCAGGCCTATTTGTTCCATATTTCTGCATAACCAACCTGTACAGCTCAATAAGATCCTCTCTTGTGAAGTCTTTAAGCATAGCTCCAAAGCTCATATAAACTGTATCAGCTCCATTTGCTCTTATTATCTGATAAATGCTTCTTTCACCTTGTTGAAATATCTTCCAATTTGCCACAATATTAGATTTTGTATCCAAAGGAGTAGGATTCATAGCTTCTACTGATTCCTCTTTATCAGTCTCTGAATCTCCTTGTGGACTCTTGTCAATACTTATACCTTTCCTAGCCTTTTGCTTCTTTCTTTTTCCTACTCTTTTTACTGGCTCTTCTTCTTTCACTTTACCAACTTTTTCTTCTGTATCTGAAACATCTTTATCATCAATCCTTTGTTTCTTTGAAATCTCTGTCTGAAGCTCTTCTCCATATCTTTTCAACTGTGCCTTTGTAGCTTCAATATTTATAGGAACAAAAGTATCAATCTGCTTAACTAACTTCTCAAACTCTTCTTTAATCTCTTCAAACTTCAACTTCTTCAACTGAGAAAGCTTCCAAGTTCCTTGATTCTTCAGATAGTTTGACATGTAAATTCTCAACTGTGACTGAGTCATAGGTTTATTTCTCTTTGCCTTAGCTCTTTCTTCTGCAAAATGTTTCTTTCTTTGATTCACCAAATCTACCATTCTTTTTGCAAAATCTTGTTCAGACAAATCCTTTCCCAACACATCTTTTGTCAACTCTGCATTTGCTTCTAACTTGGCTCTAATAGCATCCCAGTCTTCTTCAGTATAAAATTGAGCTTCAAATTGAACTTGAGCTTTTCTTTTCTTTTGTTGCTCAGTTAACTCTTCTTCTTCTGCCAATCTTTTAGCCAATAAAGCATCCAAATGAACTTGTTTGGCAGTTTCTTCTTCCTCTAGAGTTTGCAATCTTATGGCTTCTGCAAGACTAGCTTCTTCTTGTTGAATTTGTTCTTTAGTTCTTTTGGGAGCTTGAGTCTCTTCAACAATCATTGGAGCTTTTCCTTCCCTTTGGCCTCTAGCAGAACTAACTGGTCCACTACCAGTACTAACTCCTAAGCCACCAGTATTAACTTCTTCAAAGCCAGTACTAATATCTTCAAAGCCAGTAGTACTAAAATCTTCAAAGCAGTATCAATGTCCTTTTCCCCTTGGAATCTTTTCCCTCTTGTTTCTTTTACCCTTAGAACTGACTTTGACCTCTAAGAAGCAAACCTTTGACAAGTTTTTACTCTTCAAAAGGTTGTAGCTGATCTTCCTCCTAAAGTTTTGCCATGTGTAGGAAGTCTTAAAAACCTCTGATTTTATCCTCCATCATAATTCCTAACCATTTTCATCCAAACCTTCCTCTTGGTAAATTCCTCCCCTGTTTGGAAGAAATTTCAGTATCCCCATCCTCTGAATCAGGTAGAACCACATGTCTACTTTTGAGAACATCTTCCATATTCTTTACCTTTTTCACCAATTTCACAAGTGCTTTTCCCATGGTCAACTTAGTCTGGTTTAGTTCTGTCTCTAAACTATCAACCTTTGTAATCAACTTGGGAACCAATTGAAGCATGTCATCCACTATCATAGTTCTTTCTTCTGCCACATGAGGGTGAGTAGAATCTTGTAATTTTGGAACTTCAGTTCTGTCTAGGTGAAAGTGGTTTGGTGTATCAGGTGATGGTTGGCTCAAAGTGTGGCTCAATGGGTTCACTGTCACGTTTTGGTGTAAGTGATGTAGGGTGAGTTATTTGTTCAGCTACATGTGTAGGTTCAAACTCAGTGGTTGCAGATAGCACATGTAGGTGAGATGAAGATGGTAATGGTTCAGACGGTGATGGTTGATCCACTGCTTGGATAAAAAAAAAAAAAAAAAAAAAAAAAAAAACAAAAGAAAAAAAGATCTTGCTTGTCTGCTACTTTGATCCACAGCAACAACGGGCAACATTGCAGGCAACAAAGGTCTAGGTACCCCTCTAAAACCCCTTTTCATGTTCCCAAAAATCTTTTTGGTCAATACAATAGCCAAATAAGGATGTTTATTCTCAGTTTGTATTTCCAAAATCATTTGTAGAAATCGAGGGTACATCAAAAACTTAGTTTTACTTTTCAAGTTTGCCATCAAAGATTAATTTTGAAAAGTTATAAATCCTGCCAGTAGAAAGACAAATCAAAGCAGTCGCAAGATTGCTACCAAATTGATCCCATCCACCACTTTTAGGACTCATACAATGTAAAATATGATGGACTAAAAATCTCCATTGGGGTGTAAAATGACTTTTCCAAAATATAAAAGTACCATCAGCTGGATACCCCATATTACCCATCATTTCGAAAATCTTTGTATTTGGCAACATGGAAATCCCTAAAGCATCTGCTAATTAAAGCTTACTTCGAACAATGCCTCCATGTGATTGTATACTCAAGAGAAGCTTATGGTTCTCTTATCTCTAGAGTCCCATCAGCAAGAGTTGAGGCAGTTGCAGTCTGCCAAAACTGTTTGACTAGGGAGTCATGGATAGTGGGATTGTGTGTCAAGGCATACCTGATATGCGAACCTTTTAAAAAATCTACTATCTCTGCAAACCCTGTACTTTCTTCAGGTTTCTTTAAGAATCCCACTTGGTTATGCTTGTCGCAGTATTTCATGGAAGCCATTCTTTGAAATTGTAGTAAAGAGGTTGTGATTGTTGGTTATGTCAAACTGGGTTTGACTCGTTTAGGTAACTTAGTACTGATTGTATCTGTTAATTGACTTTATATGCGAAAAAAATGAATTGCAATTGGTACTCCGAGATAATAGTCTCTTTTTAATGAAGAAAACTATTGTAGGTGAGTTAAAACAGTAATTATTCAATTGGTATCATTATCCACTTAAATATACCCGCAATTTGCTCTAACGGTCATATTTAAAGAAAAGTCAAAGTTGTTAGACCAAACAGTACTAACGACTAGTTACCAGTATTAATATTGGCCTACCAGACTTAAGTCTGGTCAACCAGTATTAACCTCATATTGTCAGAACTAACAATAAGCTTACCAGGATTAAGTAGTAAACTACCAGAATTAATTATGACAATACCAGAATTAACTCTTGCACAACTTCAGTTCTACTTTAATCCATGCTCCAATCCTTCGTGCAATCCAAGTATAACCTAAAAACGTTAAGCCACAAACAAAAACATACTACAAAACTATTTGAAAACACTATGCTTCTAGATCTATTATATTCTAATAACTACTAGAATTAATATAACCTAGCATTATTAATGCTACTAACTAGTATTACTAGATTACAAACTATACATTTAATCCTCCCCTTAAATGTAGCTATGGATTTATCATACCAATATTAACCACTAAGAAATTGAACCTGGTCCATCAAAAGTTTGGTCAAGATGGGGGGGGGTCAGCTACATTGAAACTGTGTGAATTTTCACTCCACCAATGAGCTTCCTTCTCATAAAATCTCGTATAAAATTGGTGTCTATCTCTATGTGCTTTGTCTTGGAGTGATACACCCGATTCTTCACAATGCAGATTTGTGTTTTCATTATCAATGTGGATTTTGGTATTCATGAAATTGAACCTAACCTACATTTGATTCTGAATCATAAACATGTCCACGACACTTGCAGCAGCTACATATTCAGCTTATGTTGTAGAGGTAGCCACTATTGTTTGTTTTCTTGGCATGGTCCCACCCCCCTGTAAAATAATCTGCGCCAAGAAAATTGACAACCACCGTTGTGATTTTCTGTCAAGATTTGCCCCAGCATAAGTCACATCTGAGTCAAGCTTACAGGTCAAAAGATGATTCTCTAGGATACCATAAGCCCAAATTAGGTTTGCCCTTAAGGTACTTAAAACTTAAAGATTCTCTTCATAGCATTTAGGTGTAAAGTCTTGGGAGTAACCTGAAAATGAGAACAAGAACATACTACAAACATTATATCAGGCCTAGAGGCAGTTAAATACATGAGAGAACCTATCATGGATATGTATAAGTGTACATCCACTACATCAGCTTCCTCATCTTTTGTCAACGCCATCTTTGTCTCCATTGGGGTTATTGCAGTTTTCACACTTGCAAGTCAAACTTTTTCAGCATGTCCAGCAACTACCTTTGTCTTGAGAAATAAAAATTCCATCTGTCTTTTGCTTGACTTGCAATCCAAGGAAGAATATAAGTTCACCCATAGAACTCATTTGAAATCTGCCTTTCATCAATGCCTCAAATTCATCACACCAAGACTTTCTAGTAGAGCCAAAAATGATATCATCTACATACACTTGAACCAGCATGATATCCTTCTTGTCCTTCTTAATAAACAAAGTCTTGTCAATAGTACCCCTTCTGTATCCATGCTTCTCTAAAAATGTTGATAGAGTAGCATACCAAGCTCTAGGAGCTTGATGTAGTCCATATAAAGCTTTGACAACCTTATAAACCTTCTTAGGATGATCAGGATCAACAAAACCAGGAGGTTGAGAAACATACACCTCTTCATCTATAGTGCCATACAAAAATGCACTTTTGACATCCATTTGGTATACTATGAACCCCATAAATGAGGCAAAGGCTAAAAATAACCTGATAGCTTCTATTCTTGCCACAGGAGCAAAAACCTCATCATAGTCAATACCCTCTTCCTGTCTATGACCTTGGGCCACTAGTCTTGCCTTATTTCTGACAACTACTCCTCTTTCATCCCTTTTGTTTCTGTATACCCATTTTGTTCCAATCACCTTTGCTCCATGAGGTAGATCTACTAGAATCCATACATGTTGTAGCCTAAACTGTAATAACTCCTCTTGCATAGCTTCAACCCAACTGTCATCTTGTAGAGCTTTAGAAATCTTTTTAGGTTCCTCCTGAGATAAGAAGCAGGCAAACAAACAATGTTGTTGATCTTTGTGATTGTTCCTTTGCTGCTTTTGAACATAACTTACAAGTGCATGTGCTCCTGAATGTTGCTGCACTCTGCTTCTAGTTTGCACAGATGACTTAGGATCACCCAGTATTTGATTTGTGGTGAATGTTGTGTATCCTAAGAGTAGGAATGGGACTAACAGCTACTTCTGTTGGTAAGTTGTTGAAATCATGGACCATACCCTCGTCATCATAAGAAGCCTCATCAAAAATCCCTTTCTGAGGTTTGTTAAAGATTGTGAGCTCTGGCATATCTGAATCATCTTGATCAGCAGGTTGAGGATTATCTTGTCCACTACCAGAATTAACTGAGTTAGTACTGGTAGCTTTGTTTTTAGGTACTTCCCTTAAATGCTTTTGAGCAAGTTCATCCAATTCTTTTCTAAAAGCTAGAATTTCAGGAGTATCTTCTGAAATGCCAGTAGAATAAGCTTCCTTCTCTTGTGTTTTAAGGTGTTGAAGCTCTGTCAAAAATGCCTCTGCCTTTGAATTAGTAGAAGACATCCTTGGTCCAACTTTTGCTGCAGTATGCTTGACTGCTGTAGGCACAACAATAAGCTCCTCGGCCGCATCTTCTTCCTCAGAAGCATTTGCATTAGGAGTTGGTAGTGTATCTGCACTGTTAGTCACTTCTGAAGTACCTGCATGTGGGTTAGTTTGATTGTCCAAAGACACAGGAATATAGTTCATAGAATCAGTTAGATAATCAATATCAAACATCCATCTATAACCTACTCCTTTCACATTAGATTTTTCTTCAAGAAATTTTACATGCAGATTTACTTCTACCTTTTTGGTCACTAAATTATATACCCTAAAGGCTTTGCTATTTAGTGAGTAACCAACTAAGAAACCCTCATCACACTTTTCATCAAACTTGCCAAGCACACTTAGAGTATCTAAAATGGTAACATGGCACCCAAAAGGTCTTATGTAGCTAATAATTGGTTTGTGGCCAAACAAAAGCTCATAAGGAGTTTTGTTTTGAGGTTTAGTCACTCTTACCCTATTAAAGATATAGCAAGCAGTACTAACTGCTTCTGCCCAAAAAGTAGTTGGTAAAAGTGAGTCTGCTAGCATAGTTCTAGCAGCCTCAATTAGGGTCCTGTTCATTCTTTCAGCAACTCCATTCTGCTGTGGAGTTCTGGCATTGCTATACTCTTGTTTTATTCCCTTGTTCCCACAGAATTCAAGCATATCCCTATTCTTAAATTCAGTGCCATTATCTGATCTAATGATTTTAACCCTGTGATTAAGCTGGTTTTCAATTTGTCTAATGAAGTTCTGAAGGATGCCACTAGTTTCATCCTTTGTAGCCAAGAAGAATACCCAACTAAATCTGGTACAATCATCAGTAATTACAAGGCAATAACTTGCATGATTAATGCTTTTTACAGAAGTAGGTCCAAAAAGATCCATATGCAAGGTGTGTAATGGCTCAGTGATTGTTCTTTCTAATTTAGCCTTACACGAGGCCTTGTGTTGCTTACCTTTATGGCAGGCAACACATGTATGGTTATTTATGAAAACCTTGGAAGGTAGACCTCTTACAAGGTTTCCCTTCACAAGTTTGTTTAAGTTTTAAATTTTATATGACCTAACCTCATGTGCCATAATTTAGATTCATCAGATGTGGCTTTTGCAATCAAACAAGCATAATCTTTTGTGAGAGAAGGTGTCTTCATATCAAAACTGTACATATTGTGTTGCCTAGGAACTTTTAGAAGTATCTAATTTTCATCAGGCATCTTAAAGTCAGGAGACACAACAAGACATTTAGTTTCAGTAAAAAGAACCTTGTGATGCTTATCACATATTTGTGATATTGAAAAAAGATTAAAATGCCCAAGTTCTTTTACAAAAGACACACTATCAAAATCTAAATTACCAACTCTTATCCTGCCTTTACCAGTTATGTAGCCTTTGCTACCTCCAAAGGTAACAGATCCCCCTTTGCATTCTTCAAAATCATCCAAGTGATCCTTGTTACTAGTCATGTGCCCTGAGCATCCACTATCAAATATACCCCTATCCTCCATGTTCTTGAGTGGATGATCCTGCACATGAAAAAGAGAAATTAGTTTCTCTTAGGGACCCAGGCCTTTTCAGGCTTGGGTCTGCCTTGTGGTCCTTTAACATTTACAGTTCTAACAAAATTGGATCCACTATTATAATTGGAGTTTGGTCTTGTTCTCCTCCAATTATAACCTGCTGAGGTCTTAACAGCAGTGCCCCAATTTCCCTTTACAGCATGAGAATAAGTCATTCTTGCTGTATTTCTAACAATGGGTCTTCTCACAGGTGAATGTGATTTTGAAAAATGACTTCTTTGATTAAACTTATTCACCTGGGGTCTTACAGGACCAAAACTGTTTGAGTTACTGGTATCTTTTCTATTTTTTGATTTCCTGCTGTGGTTGTAGTGTAGTGTGGCTATACTTATAAGCATTGTAGTACTTGTCGTTTAGAAAGTTTAAGAGTTGTTAGAGTATGGCGACATTTTAATCCAGTTGTAATCCCTGTTAAAAATCTTATGTCGCCGCATAATATACCCCCCCCATTGTCCTTATAACTATGAGTATAAAGAGTCATTTATTGCTTTTAGTGTATTTCTAAAAATAGGTAATGTTCTCTCTTTTCTCACTGTATTGTGAACGTGGTGTGGATTTTGAAAAAAAATGACTTTCTTTGATTAAAAATTATTCTCTAATGGGGTCTTAAGGACAAAATCTGTTTGTGATTTTGGATCTTTGAGTACGGGTTGTTTCAGATCTTACCAGTATTACATTAGAGTTACATGACAGATATTTAAACTATTATGCCTAACAGAATAAACATTTGTCCTACCAGTATTAACATTAGACCTAACAGTATTAAGTTGTACTGGTCTACGTACAAAATGATTAGCACGATTAACCTTGTTTGCATTATTCCATACTGGTTTTGCCACCCCGTTACCAGTATTAAATAACCCTTTTAGTTTTTATGATCAGCCTCTCTTGCTATTTTCTTTTCATAAAAATCACAATCTCTGATCAAATGACTTAGGCTACCACAAACAAAACACTTTTTCTTGATGAAAGGGTAACCTCCTCCTAGTTCTCTTTCCATTATTTCATTCCAATTCTTTCCTTTAACTTTAGGTGTCCCTTGATTTTTTTCTTTTGTTTTGCCTAGGGAGTTTTTACGTGTGTTGCACAACTAGGTTCAACTTCTTTTTATTCAAGGAAAAACTTTTTCATTAGTTATTATCAGACTTAGAGTAGACTTCTCATTTGGTACACATATACTTTCTGATTCAAACTCTAAAGAGTGCCTCAGAGGATTTCAAAAGATCCTTCACTGTCATTTGATTGATAGGTAGAATGCTCAGTAGAGTTGTCATCTGAGTCACTAATTTTAGGCTTTTGAGGTCCCTTTTTACCATAAATCATATATACAAGAATCATCTATTTCTCTTGTGGCTAGGTGTTTAGTATAGATTCCATATAATGGATGTGGAACTCTTTGAAATTTATTAGTCTTTGAAAATCTATTGTATATAAGTTTTGTTAAGAAAAAATCTTCTTCTGTACACTTAAACACAGTTCGATTCTTTTCTTCCTCAAGCTATTTTAATATCTTAGCACAACTTTGACTATTTGAATAGTCATACCTGAATCAACTAAATTTCTCAAAGGTTTTTAGAAGAATTTTTCCTAATGAATCTACTTATTTTCTGCAATTTGTGTTCCTTTTATTTTACAGCTTTTTCATTCCATTCTCTTATATTTTTTTAAAGCTTTTCATCTTTATGCTTATATTTCATTTGCTTGAAATGTCAAGCTGTGTTCATTTAGATATAATTGTTCGCTTTTGAAAAGTTACAACTTGAGCTTTCTAATTTCTTAACAACTAGTGTGCTAGGCAATATTTTTGCTTCTTGTTAACTATACCTGATTATTGTTCTCAATAGTGTTTTTTAATGCTTATTTATGAAATCTCAAATGCAAGTTTTAGAGCTTATTGTTACCTCATATTTGAGCTGATAGCCCCTACATGAGTGGCTATGATTGTCTCTTCTTCCGTCCTATGTAAGTTATCCCATATTGACAAACCATCATCCTAGTTAGCAATAAGTTCTGATTCTGCTCTTTCTTTCCAGAGCTCCTTGATCTTAGATTAAAAAGAGTCTCTCTTTTTTCCTATCATTTGTCCCCTTGGATGGGCTATTCTCTGAGCAAAATATGACCAGTTACAATTGCATGTAGTTAGTGTTGTGACATTTTGAAAACATTCAAGCTTCTTTTTGTCAAAACTAACAGGTTTGTTTCCATACATCGGTACTCTTCCTTCCAGTCTTTTTGTATGAACTTTTCATTCGAATAGCATATCTTTGCTATCTGCTAGTCTCTATGGTCAATCTCTTCAATGTATATAGATTAATCTGTTCCAAGATCTTCATGAAGCAATGTCCAAATTTCAGAATTGTTGGCAAAGTATGTGAATAAATAACATTCATCAGCAAAACCAGCAGTAGGAACTTCTCTTTCTTGAATATTGTTTATGAAGATTAGTAGGAGTAAAGTATGTTAGGCACCCAGTGTGTATGACCAGACTTAAACTTGTTAGTGCTGCTCTTGCTTACTTTCCTCTGTGTGAAACAAAAGCAACGTTATGAGCACTTGCAGGTGATTCTGAAGGTACTTGTGGTCTTGCTCAAAAACTCTAAGGTTTTATACAAGTCATCAATGGCACAAAAAGGTCAACATCTGGTTTGGTTATCTATTGTCATTGCCAGAGATTTAATTTGACCAAGACGCTAGGATGGGCAAAAACAAGATCTGAGAAAGAAACTTAGATGTTGTGATTTGCATCCTCATGGTATGGATGTTACTTCAGCTCCATGTGTTGCTATCCAACTTAGTTGAGTTGTTATGAGGAGAAAGGTTTTTGGGGGAACTTGGTTATGTGTAGTTGCCTGTGTTTTCCATACTTGTAAACTCTTCTCGCAATTGTCAGAACGGTAAGAGATAGTTCGTAGTTGTAAGTTTGAGAGCTCTGTGTATGACTACCTAATATGGTTGAAAAGTGCTGCTGAAGAGAATAAGAAGGAGCTCTTTATTCTTTTGTGGTCACGCGCTCAGTGTTCATAGAAGCTGTGACACGTTGAAAGGCATTACGTCAGCAGTTGATAGGCTTATAAAGGATGTGTTGTGGACAGCTCGTTTGATTGAAGTTGTTGTGTTATGAGGAAGTACTGCTCTATTAGACTGATATCATGTGTCATAGTGAGACTCGTAATAGTGTGTGTACGTCAGATGTTCCTTGGGAATGGCCATAAGTAAGATGGTTCTAGCCTTCCTTTTCCTTTTCAACCGCATGAGTTTCTGTGCAGATATTGGTGAAGTTTCTTACACACCATCTTTTCCAGAAATGTGAATTTTTTTTTTTTTTTTTACCTTATTTTTTTTTCGTTACTTTTTTATTATTTTTCTTTTTTTAACCACCTATTACCCTACTTCTTGAAGATGATTGTGTTGTATATTCTCTTCTTTGAATTTCCATTCTGAATTACCTTCCAAACATCATTATCAATATATTCAAGGTAATACTCCATCTCTATAGCCCATATATCATATTCCTCCTTCTTCAGAATTGGGAGTTTGATATTTGAGATAGTGGTTGTGGTAGGAATGAGTTGTTGTTGTTGTTGTTTTGGCTTAATTTTTTTTTTTTTGGGGGTTATGCAGGTACCATTTTTATGATGCATCTTCGCTGGTCATGATGCTTTATCATTTATAAAGTTGTTGAGTAGATATCACATCATTAGGCAGGTTTTGTGAAACATTTTTCTAGATCTGAAAGTGATTATTTGTGTTCTTGTGATTCTTCTTACTTAGAGTCCCTCTAGAGGCTCTGATACCACTTGTAGGTCTAATGTCTTTAGCCTTTTTTAGAACAATAGCTAACTTGAATAAATCCAAATCAACTATATGAGAGACACTGACTATGAATACTGATAAGTGTAAAATATACATATCCGTTAATACCAAAAATGACCCCTAAAATGACCCAACACAGACTAAAAATGGCAAGATTTACTTTTTTGGTTTTGTGTGTGCAGGTACGGTATTATGTATCAATAAGTGTGACAAGAGAAAATTGTCAGAGAAGAATGGGCAAATGCAGGACACGAAAAGCAAGTGAGATAGCACAAAAGAAGCCAGGCGAAATGGTCATTGTGCAGTTCAGTTCAATAAGTGTTGTGGATTAAAAGATCAGCCAAGTGATGAGGTGAAAGTCAACTCTCAGTCAAACTATGTATGGGTTCAACAAAAAGTTCACCACTAAAGACAAAAAACCCCAATGTTACCAAACACAGTTTTCCCTCAACAGTCAAAAGTTTCAACAAATGATCCCTAAAGCTAAATGGCCATTTAAACCCTTGAAAATACCATGCACGGATCCAAAGCCCTAAACAAAGAAAAAGCCGCCGAATTAATCCTTAGCTTCACTGTAGCCTTTTTATTTAAGACAGTATCATATGTGGACCACCATAGTTGCCAAATATGAAATATGTTTTAATTTACACTACTTTTGTAATAAAACCAAAGAGTGGACTATTGTTGAAAATTGCTTAAAGTTCAATCTTTTTAACCTGTGTCTCAGGTTTTGAACGGAAGAAAAAAAAATGGCGCTAAGAACATTGTTCTACTTGTTCAGGTGTCTTCCCATATTTCACCCAAGCAGTCAATTAAAAGGGGCAAGTCTCAATCAAAGGTCAAAATGGACAATTCAGAGGCTCGTTTACAAGATGGCAGGGTTTTTTTTAAATTTGTCATATCAAAGTTCTTTATTGGTCAATATATGGTGCTAGAAGGCCACGTAAGAAGAAGAGGGAATGCACAAAGGGATTGGGATTTTACTCTGAGGCACTGTCACTTAACTGGTACAAACGTCTCTTCACCGGATTGCCACGTTGGCTAATCCGTGGGAGATAGTTAGTGAAGCCAACGACCATCAATTACTTCCTCCATTTAAGTGTGTAATTGTTAGGATTGAGATCAATTGGAGCCCTGTCCGGGCAGAAAATGGCAAGCCTAGAAGCTTCAATAAATGGCTATAGTATAGCACACAAAAAGAATGGCTATAAATAGCCACACAACTTCACACACAAGGGGACTTTTACTTTTTCTAGTTTTTTTAGCTTAAGTAATGTTAGCTTAATATTTAGTTAATTTTAGTTTTTATCCAGTGTAATTTTCATTTCAATAATGTAATAAAGCTTTTAAGATCAATGAAATTTAGTTTTTATGTCATAAGTTCTCTATTTACATTCATAAGCTCTCATACTTAAGCCTCTTTTACTCAAAAAGCTCTAATAAGCTCATATTAGCTCTCTCAAGTCTATAAGCTTGAGATTGAGCTTTTGTAATCAAGTTTTAATTCTTACTTAAGCTTCAAAACCAGACTAAACTTGTTTACCTTAACTTGTGGACAAATAAGCTATGGAAGGAGAGCTAGCTTTGGAAGAGCTCTCATGGACTTATACTAGCTTATAGAGCTGTTGATAAGCTCTAAGAGCCTTTAAGCTTCTGTTTAGCTGAAGCAACTTGTAAGTTTTCATTTTAATTTATGTCCTTAAATTCTTAGTGTAATTGTGCTTATTTGCTTATTAGTTACTTAAACTGCTTATCTAGTTGCTGAATTTAGCTTATTTGTATTTTATTTAGCTTATTGATTATGTCCTTTAATCTGCTTTTAGTATTTGTAGCTTAGATAATAGCTTACTATAATTTGTCTTAAAAATCATAAAAATCCAAAAATATAACTAGCATAGTAGTAGATCTTTAATTCTAGCTTATTTAGTTGTTAATTTGTGTTTATTAAGCTTGTTAAAAGTTGATTGTTATCTGGTATCTTATATATGTCCATTAGATTTCATCTTGATTAGCTTAACCAAATCTGTCAAAAAGTAAAGGAGTGTTTGGTATAGATGAGTTTGACCTCAAATAGTCAAAGAAATTTGGTAGATGCTTTTGGTCTAGTTCTTATTCAGTTAAAAATGAAAAGTTAAGTTGTTTTTAAGGATTAGATTTCAAAAATTCAAAGGTCTAAGCTCTTTTTGAACCTTCCTGCACCAGGGGAGGTAATTGCTATTTGCTAAGATTGTTAGATTTTAATCCAAGTCTTTCTAGGATTGGAATTTGTTTATTTTGTGTTTAATTACACTCATCAAGAGTGTCTAGTGCAGTAGTATCCCTTAAGGGCAACTGCAAGTTTGTTTTGTTCCCTTGTTAAGTACATGAGCAGTAGTAACCTCAGTTACTACTGCTGACTTTTTGCCTCATTTTTAGCCAGAATTAATAGCTTTTAGTCCTTTAAAATCAAGTAGCTTATAGTTATCTTATAGCTTAATATAGATTAGGATTTGTTTTACAATTTCTAGCTTATTTCTTAAGGTAAATTTGCTGTCAAAAATTCATAAAAATCATCAAATCACCAAAATCAGTAGTCACAAAAGTTAGCTTTTAAATCTTAATTTCTAGCTTATAGGATTAGGTTTTATCAATTAGTTTAATAGCTTAATAGTTGTTTAATAAGTTTTCAAAATTTCATAGTCTAATATAGCTTAATGTGTCTCTTAGCTTAAATAGATTTTGAGCTTTTTAAGTTTCTTCTTGAGTTTAGCCTTTTAATCTCCTATTTCAGTTAGCTTAATGTGTTTTCAGCTTAAGTAGCTTTTCATTTCTAGCTTGTAGACATCACAAGGAATCTAGAACAGCTTTTGGATTTAGAATTGAGCTTATATTGGAGTTTGTGCAAGCTTTTAAGTCAAAATAAGCAAAAGTTAGTTCAAAAAACCACTTTTTATGGTCAGTTACTTCAAGTGCTTTTTGTGAGCTTATTTGTAGTTTTCAGCTTATGTTGTTTTTATAAAAAGTGTTCAAAAATGAGTCTTCTTTAAGTTTCAGTATTTAGTTTTGAAAAAAAACAAAAAAAAACAAAAAAAAAATGGTGTTGCACAGCCTAGAACCCATGACCTCTTGCATAGTTGTCCAAAGTGTTTACCATTGTGCTTCAATAGCTCATCCGTGAGCTATTGAACACACAATCCCTTTAACCCTTGTTTGGGCCTTAAGCCCATAAGTTACTTCGTGGCTTATTCTGCTTATTCCTGAGCTTATTAGTTTAGATTTTTAGTTTCCTAAGATCTTTGTTACATTTTGCACTTTTCCTGAATTTTCCAAAATTTTCTCTTTATTTTATAATTTTCTATGATTTTTCATAGGTTTAAAAATTGAAAAATCAATAAAAAATAGAAAAAAGTTTTAGAAAATTACAAAAAAATAGTTTTTAGTTTTATAAAAATTACTTTTAGGTTTACATTTAGAAAAGTCATTTTCACCACTTTTAGATTTTAATTTTCATTTTTGAGCTTTTAATTTTAAGTTTAAAAATAGGATTTTAATTTTAAAAATAGTTAAAAATAGTTTTCTGAGTTTTTACTGTTAGTTTCAGACTTCTTCTAAGTTTAAAATAATTTTTACTAAATTTTAGGGACTTAATTGCCAGTATTTTTTAGAATTTAATTAGATTAAATTAGTTTTTATTCATAATAAATTCAAAAATAATCTCAAAATTGTTTTCTTTTCTAAAAATTTTTCTTTTGTCTAATTTTGGTTTAGAAAATTAAGTTTTCATTTTTAGGGAGCTATTTTTAAAGTATTGCTTATTTGTCGCTTTTATTGCTCCCTTTAATTTATTTAAGTGTTTATTAGCTTTTAATTGATCATATTTATTTGTTGCTTTTCATTGTTAGTTTTAGAAATTCAAATAATATATTTTCTCTATTTCAATAATGAATCCGAGCGCTAAAACTCGTGGATTTCAATTTCACAAGTCGTGGGGAAACGAACGGGTGATCATACTTCCCGGTTAAAATATACGTTATAGATATTTATTATATATATCTTTTATAGGTGAATTTTCCTTGGGAATTTTCTTAATTGCTACTTGTGGTATTATATCGCTTTATTTTATTGTGTATCAATTTGCAAAAAAAATAGTAGGTTACACACAACTACAAAAAGTGACAAGTTAAATACATTTTTAAGTAATTATCCCTTGTTTGTTTATGTGATTATTTGCGGATAATACCAAGTTTCCCACTGAAGGTACAGTTTGAGTTAGTGACATTACACATACCATTGAAACCTATCGAACGTTAAAATTAAAACTAAAACATATGATTGTTGTCTAACAAATACATAATCAAGAAACTTGGTTTTGTATAAGATTTTCTAACAAACACAGAACAAAATTAAAACAATCACTATCATCACAACCACTACAAAGGCAACAGCCTTAGCTTTATCCGCCTTAGCATTATCCGTCTTAGCTTGATCCGCGGAAACTCTTGCCTCTACAAGACTCTCTTCTGCATACAAAAAAAGTTTTAAAGTTATCAGACGATAATCCAACTCGAAATTCAAGTTTGTTGAAAACAATATAGAGAACTTACCTAAATAGTCGTCTAGAGAAATATCTGAAAACCCGCAAGTAGAAGAAACATGATTCAGTCTTGTCTCATTCAGATGCCTTAAGTTAACAATACTCTTGAAAACTTCGTCAGAACAATTGGAATTATCTTTCCATGCATCCATTAAACCCGAACAACACGAAGTACCGGGCACGGCCATGCTTGAATCCTTTTTAAGATACGGTGAGCAATCATTGATCTTGAACATTATACTATCACATGATGGTGGGTTTTCTGGTGCCGAAGCATGTAATTGTAGAAAGGGTTTAGAGATATAATTTGTGTCTTGTATTCCTCAAAACAATTGATACAATATATAGGAGTGTACGGACTATTCTAGAATACGGGCTTGAGCCCAATACATAATGACCATTAATTTGACAGGCATAAATAACTTTGAATGACATAAATAACTTTGACTAATCATACATAATTGACTTTGACTAATCATGGACTAACAGCAATGCCGGATGTGGGCGGCTTCGTGTGGCATTCGAGAACAAAGAAACAAAAGCAAAAAGAATACATAATATTTGTGTGAACTTCGGCATTATTGTCGAAGAATTTTTTGCTTTCTCGTTGTAGGATTTTTTGTTTTCTC